>JAQZBX010000110.1:116822-148000 GCA_029593785.1 Cabassous unicinctus | reverse complement strand
CCCCCCCCCCCCCCCCCCAGAACCCACTGCAACCCCCTGGCTTCACTTGTTGGATGACAAGATTCATAGTTACATGCAACAAGACTAAGGTCTTTACACTCTGGTTTGTCTTCCCCTATTAGGAACCACCCATGCTCTCAAGAGACTCCTGCCTGCCTATTTCTGAACAAATCGGTCCTCCCAAGGATGGGAGTCCAACTTCTCCCCACTCATTATGTGGGTTTCCACCTACTGATACAACACATTATGACAGAATGATCACTCACACACTCCCTAGAAGCCTGCTCCAGCTTTGCCCTGCCCCAAATGCCCCCCTCCCCCATCCAACACCCTAAACCAGTAACCCTTCCTTGTGATATTGCCATAAGAGTATTCCCGACTTTGTACTTTCAACCATATACCCACAAATTCCCAGTGTTCACCTGTTCCCTCTACCAACCCTCCCCCCCAGTACACTGGTCCTTCCAACCCACCCTTCCCAACTACCCACCTGTCAACCCTGCACCACCCAACCCAAAAATATCACTTCCTGTCATGTCCCTTCAACATGCAACTACACTCTTTCACCTTACCATAGATTACATCTGTATGGGTGTTGGCTCACAACCTTCTTCTTCCTTTCCATTTCTTGGAAGCCTATCTTCCAGACAATAGCTCTCTGAGTCTGCTCAATTTCCTTAATTCCTATCAGTGAGGTCATCTACTGTTCATCCTTTAGTGCCTGGCTTGTTTCACTTAACATAAGGTCCTCAGATTCATCCATGTTATCTCATGTGTGAGCACTTTATTTCTTCTTACAGCTGAGTAGTATTCCATTGTATGTATGTACCACATTGTGTTTATCCATTCATTTGTTGATGGGTACCTGGGTTGATTCCAACTTTTGGCAATAGTGAATAATGCCGCTATGAACATTGGTGTACATGTATCTGTTTGTGTCTTTGCTTTCAATTCTTCTGGGTATATACCCAGCAGTGGAATTGCTGGATCATATGGAAGTTCTATAGTTAGTTTTTTGAGGAACTGCCAAACTGTCCTCCACAATGGTTGGACCATTCTACATTCCCACCAGCAGGGGATGAGGGTTCCCATTCCTCCACATCCTCTCCAACACTTACAGTCTGCTGTTTTTTCAATAGCTTCCATTCTAATTGGTGTAAGATGGTATCTCATTGTAGTTTTGATTTGTATTTCCGTAATAGCTAGTGATGTTGAACATCTTTTCATGTGCTTTTTAGCAATTTGTGTTTCTTCCTTGGAGAGGTGGCTTTTCTGGTTGCTTGCCCATTTTTTAAATGGGTTGTTTGTCTTTTTATTTTCGAGGTGTAGGATTTCTTTATATATGCAGGATATTAGGCTCATATCAGACAGATGGTTGCCAAATATTTTCTCCCATTGGGTAGGCTGCCTTTTTACTTTCTTGATAATGTCCTTTGAGGTGCAAAAGTTTTGAATTCCAATGTGTTTTTTAAAATATTATTTTAGTAACATTATACAACCTAAAATTTCCCATTTGATCCACTTTCAATTATACAGGTCAGTAGCATTAATTACATTCACAGTGTTATGCCACCATAACCACCATCCATTACTAAAATTTCCCATCAACAAATACAGAAACTCTGTACCAATTAAGCATTAGCGCCCCAATCCCCATCCCTACCCAGTCCCTGGTAACCTGTATCCTAGTCTCTGACTTTGTGAATTTGCATAGTCTAATTATTTCATCATGATGTCTTCAAGGTTTATTCATGTTGTAGAACACGTAAGAGTGCCATTCATTTTTATGTTGAATAATATTCCATTGTAGGTATACACCAGTTTACCTGATATCATTTTAAAGGTAAGCATTAGGGAGGTAGTATTGTCACTGATGCTTCCCTTACCACCAGGGCTGGGATGACTGACTAGGGCAATGGTGGGGACAGAGCAAAAAGGATAGAAAAAGAAAAAAGCAAAGAGGAGTCATCTGTTCTTTGAGCCTAGATTCCTTGGCTTTTGTTTTAGACTTTTAAAAAATTAATTCATTTATTTATTTTTATTAGAGAAGTTGTAGGTTTACAGAAAAATCATGCACAAAATACAGGTTTCCCATATACCCACTATTATTAGCACCTTGCATTGGTATGGCATATTTATTACAATTGATGAAAGCACATTCTTATCATTCTACTATTACCTATAGTCCATGATTTAAGTTAAATTTCACTTTTTTTTTTAAAGATTTATTTATTTATTTATTTATCCTCCCCTTGCTGCTTGTGTTTTACTGTGTCCATTCTCTGTGTGTTTCTTCCATGTCTGCTTATCTCCCCCTTGCTGTGAGGTCCTGCTGCATCAGCCCACCATGCCTGCTCTCACAAGGAGGCCCCGGGAAGCGAACCCGTTCTCACAAGGAGGCCCCAGGAAGCGAACCCGGGGCCTCCCGCATGGTAAATGGGGGCTCTATCGATTGAGCCACACCCGCTTCCCAAATTTCACTTTTTGTGTAGTGCAATTTCATTGTAATCTGCTTGTACTTTTCTCCATTGTCCTTTCAATTCCATCCTTCGAGTAGACTTGTTCTTACCCTGACCCAGAATGATGTTTTGCATATAATACAAGGTTTTCATGAGTTAAGAAGTTTAAAAGGCTGCCTCATTTCAGTAAATAAATTACAATTTCTATGATAAGTTTTTCTTACTCCATTCTGCAATCTCCATTTTTATAGGCTGTATGAGAAATCATTACTGCTAGTAGTATATGTCCCAGGTGGGTGGTATTTCACCTACCTTTAGCATGTGAAGGTCCTTAGCCCTTTTTTTTATTGTTTTAGTCTTTGATTCCTCAGCCAAAACTGAGGCAGAGCATCATAATATATCTTCATTTGTAAATATGAGCAATCAAGAGAGATACTACCTATTTGAGGAAAATTGGTAATTAGAGCAAAGGGTTCCCATTGAAACATAATAAATGCAAGGATAATTTTTAAGTTCTAATTAGCAGTTTCAATGATATTTGAACATTAATAAAAAGGATGCTGCATTAAAAAGGGAAACTTGTAAAATATATAGCTCTTGAATATTTAAAAAAATTCACAAAATCTGCAAAACATGTTTTTTTGAAAACAACAAATCTCAAAAGAGACACAGAATTGATAAAATGGTCAGAGTTGAACATATGATATTTTAAATTAGATGAGGAAATAGAATTTCTTATGGAAGGCAGTGGAAAATATTAAAGAGAAATAAATTACAAATGATGTGACTATGCATGAGATCTGATGATATTAAATAAAGGTACAGATGGCAAAGTAGTTGAAAAACAGTAAAAAAAAATAGTAAAATATAATTTTTCCTCTTCTGAAGAATGCCTGGAGTCTCCATGTTCCAAAGACTTACTTTTTCTTCAAAGAATATTCTATTTGTTTATTCATTTATTCTTTAATTCACTCATTCTTTCATTAATTGATTTAACCTACATACACTGAGAAGTAATGTTTAAGGACATTTATTTCCTTCTTTCTTTCCTTACTGTACACCATATGATCACTCCTTTCTATTGGAGATGTGATAAGTGTATTGTGTTTTATTTTTATGTGATCAAAGTTTATTTGCAATGTGTTGGTAATATAATCACCTCTTATTACCAATTAAGAATTTTACCCCATATTCCTTTTTTTACATATAGACATATTTCTGTTTGAAACAACTTTACATTGAAAAAATCAATGAAATCAACTGCAAATAGATGCCCATCCTTGATGACTATATTTTAGAATGTATTTAAACTAATTTTATTTAAATATATGGAAGCTAGGATTTTATGGATAGAAGCTCAGCGGTCTATTTTTAGTTGTTGCTGCTACTTCTGCCTGAAATTATTTGATTCATGTCCATCTGTCTATTTTCTCAAGAATTAAAACATTTCAAGAGTATGGACAATGATGTTATTTCTTTAATAAGGATTCCTGGTGCTTACTGATTAGTGTGGGAGAATATTGACTATTAATTGTGGATGCCTGACTTTATAATAAGCTTGTATGTCCAACCTGTGCTAATCTGCACTGTGCAGAGGACAATTCACTTAAAGTAAACATTTTATTTTGCCATTATGAATGTCATTCACAAGTGAATTCTTCTTAGAGAATTTTCAGTTAAATTCTTCCCACTTTGAAATTGCATTTCAGCAATTTGTGCAAGATGCCAACAATGAAGAAGAGACAGGAAGCCTCCATAAAGATAATATTCCAATCTTCTCCATTTGGTATTATATAGTTTATATCAAATAGCTATGAACTTTTAAATAAATATTTGGGGAAAATTGCTATTCCTATACATGAATAATAGTTAAAAATTATATATGCTTATCAATTTTTAGAGGTATCTAAAAATTTATGAGCATATATTTTATTTGCCAAAAGTATTGTCAATCCATTTCATGATTTTTTAAAGCCCATTTTCCCTTATGACTCTATCCACTCTCTTTCTTAAGTGAGTGATCATTCCAGATTGGAGCATAATTGTAAGTAATAATATATGAATGTGAAGTCCTGCATATTTTAGTTGGTGTAACTGAAGGAAATGTTGGGATATTCCAGGATATGTTGACAGCTGTCAAACGGAAATAATGGATATGAGTGATGTCATTCCCTGAGAAAATGACATGATTTAGACTGAAGGTGGGGTGGGAGGAAGGTGTCGGTATGTACAAAAGTAGAACTTAGGTGATCTTGAGCATTGAGTGCAAAATGCATTAGGATTAACTTTTATAATTACTATTTATATGGATAAAGAGATTAGTCATAATCATAATAACTTAGAAATTTTATATAATAATCATCAAGGAGGTAAGAGATTGAAATGAAGACAAGGTTGAATCTATAAGGGAAATATTACCATATCATCAATCTGTGAAAAATAAAACTTCAACAGAACTAATATCAAAGAATATAACATAGTGTTGAGGGTAAGTGTATGTACTTCAAGCTAAAATGACTGGTTCAAATACTGGCTCCTCTTCATAGAATAGTGATCTTTGTAATATTACTTCTTCTAACCTAAATTTTCTCCTGTGTACCTGGGAATACTGTTAGTATATACCTCAAGAATTGCAGGGTTTGAAAATTTGATATGTTGAGGTGCTCAAATCTGTGCTTGACACATAAGATCTATTTAAATGTTTGTTGAAGAAAAAGAAAATATCTATTAAGAAATAAAGTTCAGTCATTCTTTAGAACAAAACCATTCTAGGAAGAGTGAAATAAGATATAAGGTCAAAGTGAAGCATAATGTGCTAACCCATATCAGGGAATTTCATAAAGTCAAAGTGCTCGGGTAGTCTATGGAAAGTAGTGCTCAGAAGCATTATCATTAGAACTATAATAATCTCGGTCTGAATTCAGATGCCTATTCTTTTCTATTTGTGCAACCAAGGGCATAGTCCATATATATTCTAATCTTCTACATTTTTATCTGGGGGTAAAGTTTATATGATACTCTGTTATATAAGGAGATACTTCATATAACGTGCTTAGTCCAGTGCTTGGTCGATTCTCTTAGGCCCGCAAAAATTATTGTTCTTGAGAAATGGCTGTTTAGATTTCTTTTTATCTTACTCTCTCACACTCAATTATTTAAGAAACTGGATGGAGTATATTTTAAAAATCTGTTTGAAAGTATTGGAAAGCTATTAAGGCAGTAATAATTTGCTGGGCAGAGACATAGATAAGAATAAAAGTCACGATAAGTGGGCCCTCCATTGGTTGCAATGTTTTTGTTAGTGAAATTGCTAATAGAGTAAAAATTACAGTGACAGGGTGAAAAATTTAGTAGCATGTATAGCAATCTCATGAGAATGGACTATAAAAGCTTAGAGTTCAAGGCCCTCTACTTTCAATTTCAAGGATGAAGGGACCTTCCAAATATTTCAGACACTAAGTTCTTACAATGAAGAGACAAAAAAAAAAAATTGTAAACTTGAAATAAACTAGGATTGTCTAGACTATAAACGTGTCTATTTCTGATTAAATTAAGCATTACATCCCTAGTCTTGAAGTAAAAATAAAACCTCTTTTTAAAAGATATAATTGGAGACTTTAGTTTTCAGTGATGACATGGAACTCATCACTCCCCTGCTTATAATGAAGAAAAAGGAAAAAGCTGAACAAAATGGAAATCAACTACTTTTCTTGAACCCATCAAAGAATTGAGGACTTTGAGCAAACCTCCATATTGAAATCTAAAGACATGAGCAAATACAAAGAATCACAGCTGAAATATGCCTACCTGAAGGAGAAGCCATGGGAGTTATAAACTGGTAGAAACAATTAAGTGTTAAGTTTGGTAAATTGATGGAGCCTGGGGTAGAAGAAGCATCAGAGTGGGAAACTCCTAGTTGTGTCCATCTTAGGGAGACCATGCAGAACTTTCATAGGTTTTATCTCTAGGAACCCCACACAACTATCATGGTGAAGAACCAAAAATAAAAAATAAAAAAAATAAAAAAAATTCCCTCCTGGCTGTGGCAGGGTGAGGGGAAGTGTAACCATTTAGAAATATACTCAGAATGTTCTCCATAACTAAGACCTACTATGTAGGGGGAAAGACTTTACCAGGCCTTATCCCTCAGAGAAGAAGAGCCATTTACCTAACTCCAATCCTTTTTAGCCTTCCTATCTCATCTAATAGGGGAGGGGGAAAGCAAAGAAACAATTGTGAAGGTCACATCCCAGGAACAGGTACTACATCAACAGAGTTCCATAATAATAACTGTGTATTACAGCTGAAAGACCTGTAAAATACAGGCCCTATTTAAGGAGTAGTTCTTAGGGTAACACAAAGGCAACTAGGGAAATTGAAATAAGGACACTAGAATGCTAGAAGAATTTTATGACTATTTGCTTAAGTCTTGGTACTCAGAGAATAGTACGTAGGATAAATACCAAAAATCTATACCCAGGCATATCATATCTAAACTATGGAAAACTAAGGACAAAGAGGACATGTTGAAAAAACTTAGAGGAACAAAAAGAACGTACCTATAGAGGAAGAATGATAAGAATTACAGTGCATTTCTCATCAGAAACAATGTAAAAAAGTGGAGTGGAGTATGTAAAGTGTTGAAAGAAAGCTACAAACCTGGAATTTTATATATAATGAAATTAGCCTTCAAAAGTGAAGGAGAAATTAATATTTTTCAGATAAACAAAACAAGAGAATTCATAGCCAGAAGACCTTCCCTGCAGAAAATATTAAAAAAAAAAAATTCTTTAGGGAGAAGGAAAATGATATAGGTCAGAAACTCAGAGCTACAAAAAGAAAAGAAGAGTATCATAGAAGGAATAAACAAAGGTAAGATAAAATCTTTTACTTTTTCTTAATTCATCTAATAGATAGCTGCTTGTTCACAGTAATAATAGTAACAATATTATTATTGTATAAATATAGCATATAGATATGTGAAATGAATGACAGCAGTGTTATAAGGGATGGGAGGGAGGAACTAGGAATACATAGTTGCACCTGTACTACATGTGAAGCAGTATAGTGTTATTGTGAAACCGTATAGTCTTATTAGAAAATAGACTTAATTATTTGAAATATATACAAATAATTGCTCTAGAGCAAGCACTAACAAAATTTTAAAAAGAAATATAATTGATTAGATAACCGAGGAGATAAAATGGAATTGTGTAAAATTCTCGTTTAAAACCAAATAAGGCAGAAAAAGAAGGAAGAGCAAAGAAGGAAACAAAGAACAGAGCAACAAATAGAAAACGGGTACTAACATGTTAGATAGTAATCCAATGATATCAATAATCACTTTAAATGCACATGGGCTAAATATACCAACTAAAAGAGAGATTATCAGAGTGTGTTGAAAAATAAGACCCAACATACTTCTACAAGAACCAACCCACTTTGAATATATAGACTGAGATATCTAAAAGATCCAACATGCTATGAGTGTTGATACACATTTAAAATTAAGTAGATCGATGGTATGCCACCCCACAAATGTTGAATAACTTTCCTATAGTAATAGTTTCAGTTCTGGACTGAAAAGCTGGGGATGAAACTTAATTTTGTACTTTTTTGTAAAAAACTGCAGCCAGTGTGCCATTTCTTTTTTGACCTTAGCAGATGAACTGAGCTTGTTGTGTTAATTCAGATTGAAGTAATAATCCGAATCTTGGTTTGTATAGATTTGCACTCTATATGCAATATTAAGATAGCTTTTACAGTTTTACCATGTGTACATAGGCTACGCACTTCTCTTCCCTCATAGATATCCATTAGTTATTGAACTTTGTAAGCTGGCACTGAAACATTACAACAAGGCTTTTTTTGTACCAATTTTTAAAACTTTTACAGTGCAGTGAATGTTATTTTTCTGAAGCAAACCAAAGGTAAATTCCTTATAGTTCTTGCTGTCTGCTATAGAAGAATTTGAAGGAGAATATTTTTCGTATTTGTAATAGATGAAAAATAAACCTGATTGCAAATCCTTTCTTTTTCAAAAATCTTAAACCATATACCAAGTTTTTTATTTAGATTGTGCAGCATTAAGTTAAACTTTAAATTGCATTCTATTAACCAATATGAATAGATTTCTGTAAGCATAGTTATGTTGAAATAAACTTTTAAAAATAAAAAAAATACAACATGCTAACACTTATCAAAACAAAGCTGAAGGAACTATATTTAAGACAAATCAGGTTTCAGAATAAGAAAAATTATGAGGGATAAAAATGGGCATTACATAATGATATAGTGGTCAGTTCTCCATGAAGACATTATATTCCTTAACTTTTATGCAACTAAGAACACCACATCAAAATAAGGGAAACAAAACCTGATAGAACTAAAAGGAGAAATAAATAGACCTCCTATTCTAGTTGGAGATTTCAATACCCCACTTTCAGTAATTGAAAGATCAAGCAATCAGAAAATCAGTAAGGATATAGTTGGCCTGAAAGCACTGTCAATCAACTTGATCTAATTAACATTTATACACTACTCCATCCAGAAAGAGTACACTACACCTGCTTCTCAAGGTTACAGGAAACATTAATCAAGATAGGCTGCATTCTAGGCCATCAAAAACCTCTTAACAAATTTACAGAATAGAAATCATAGAAAGCATGTTCTCATTATATAATGGCATTAAACTAGAAACCAATAGCAGAAAGATAGCTAGAAAATCACCAAATATTTGGAAATTGAACACATCTCTAAATACTAATACATGAGCCAAAGAAAAAGTTTCAAGAGAAATTATAGTATATTTTGAACTAAATGAAATGGACAATACAACTTACTGAAATTTGTGGGGGTCAGCAAAAGCAGTGCTTAGAAGGAAGCTTATAACAAAATGCATACATTTAAAAAGAAGAAAGATCTAAAATCAATTTAAGCTTCAATCTTAGGAAAGTGAAGAAAGATCAATTTAAGCATAAATGAAGCAGAAGAAAACACATGATCAAAATTAGACTAGAAATCAATGTAATCTAAAATAGGAAATTAATAGAGAAAATTAATGAAAACAAAAGCTGTTTCTCTGAAAATATCAATACAATTTATAAACACCTAGACAGATGAAATAAGAAAAAAAATCAGTCAACAATTAATAGCCTTCAAAAAAAAAAAAAAAAAGAAGTATCAGTCCTGTGCATCACTGGTGAATTCTGCCAAACATTTAATAAAGAAATACTAGTTCTCCAAAATCTATTTCAGAAAATAGAAACAGAGTGAAGACTTTCTAACTAATTCTTTGATGCCTGCATTATAATAATACCAAAATCAAATAAGCATGTTGCAGAAAGGGAAAACTACAAATCAACATCTCTCACTAACATAGATGCAAAAGGCCTCAACAAAATCTTAGCAAATTTAATCCATCAATGTATAAAAAGAGTCATACACACCACAAACAAATGCGATTTATTTCAGGGATGCAAGACTGGTTCAGCACTCAAAAATTCATGAATGTAATGGTGAATAAATGCCACACGTTTGCCAAAACCTGTAGAACTTCACAGCATGAAGAGTGAAACTTATTGTATGCACATTTTAAATATAAACATTCAGGAGGTCAGGGGATATGATAAAAGAATGCAGGCTGTGATGAAACAATTTAACTTTATTAGAAATGTAAGAAATAACCTCACTGAAGAAGGTGAGTAAAAATAATAAATTTGGAAATGGGTGGCACCAGTAAAACTAAAAGCAAAAGGAAGGCAATGCATAGTAGTTTTCCCCACAGGGAGTGCTATACACTTATTGTGGAACTGAAAAAGTAAGTAAATGAATGGTATTTGGTGGGAGCCAGATTTCTCTCTGTTAGACTGGGAATTTATAGATAAGCAAGAGGCTAAAATTATCCATGTATTGAATTCAAGTTGTTGACATTAGTAAAAACTCATGTTTATCTTAACCTACATACAGATGGTTATATATAGAAATATTTAAACATTTGTGCATATGTGAGTTAACATATACACATATATTTCTGTGCTGTCATATTAGAGAGCCTAAATTCAATGAATCTTTTTTTTTTTTTTAAATAAAAGTGCTCATAATTTATTAGTTCTCATAATATTCTTATCCGCTTCATCACCTACAATCTTTTCAGGGAATCTCAACTTCACTGTCAGATTTTTCAGTTTAGAGATCAAGCGTGCCTAAATGATTTCAGAATTATAACAACCTATATATCTTTTTTTTTTTTTAAAGATACTTAGATTACATAAATGTTACACAAAAAATATAGGGATTCCCATCCGCCCCACGTCCCACACCTCCCACAACCTCCCACATGAACGTCCTTCATTAGTGTGGCACATTAATTGCAATTGATAAATACATCCTGGGGCTTTGTCACTAAGCATGGACCATAGTTCACATTGTAGACCACACTCTCTCCCACAGAGTTCTGCATGTTATATGATTATATAAAATGGCCTATATCTATCGTTGCAATGTCACTCAGGACAATTCCCAAGTCCCGAAAAAGCCCCTGTATTACAACTGTTTTTCCCTCTCCCTGCCCCAGAGCCTCCAGTGGCCACTGGCTCCACATCAATGTTGTAATTTCTTCCATTGCTTGAATCACAATATGTCTATAGTAGAATACAAGTAAGTCCACTCTAGTCCAAAGCTCTTCCTGAGGAGTCTGGGACGGTGATGTCCACTCCAACTCCAATTGAGAGGGGGCTTATATCCCATGGGGAAGATGGATGGCATTATCCTGTCTGCAGCTGCAGACTCTCTCCATTCCCTGGGACAACTGTTGTCCATCATCATCTCCCCGCCAGTTGTCCTGGCTGAGTCCAATGAGCTGTAGAGTAGGAGTTGCTGCTCCACTGAGAAATCTTAATATCAACAGGCACACTTAGTGCCCAGATCTTAGTTTCTAAAATCATTCTAAAAGAAAAGGAACTAGAGTTCCTTAGAATAATGGCTAGCTCTCAAACTGGGGCAGGAAATATACCAGATAACCCTGGAACATCTTATAGTGCCAGAAATGAAGGAAGTACTGAAAACCAAAACCAAACAAAACAGAAAAACATCATGCTGATGGGTAAGTTAAAGGGATACAGGAGCCAACTAAAAGAACTCCAAATGGGCAATGTATTAGTCAGCCAAAGGGGTGCTCATGCAAAATACCAGAAATTGGTTGGTTTTTATAAAAGGTATTTATTTGGGGTAGAAGTCCACAGTTACCAGGCCATAAAATGTAAGTTTCTTCCTTCACCTAGCAAGACAGCTGCCGACATTTGCCAGGGTTCAGGCTTCTTGGGTTTCTCCCTTCCCGGGGCTCTGTTTCTCTCTGGGCTCAGCTCCTCTGTTTCCTCCACAAGGTCAGCTGTAGACTGTGAGGCTGTCTAGGCTTTGCCTCTCTCCAGAAGGCCAGCTGTGAACTCTCAGGTGAATGGCTCGTATCTATTTCCTGGGGCTTTCTCTCCTTCCTCACAACCACGCTCTCTTACTTCCTGGGGCTCCAGCTCAAGACTCCAACAGCAGAACTCCAACTCAAAACTACTCCAACTCTGTCCTTTGCTATGCCTTTTTATCTTTGAGACCCCACCCACCATGGGGTGGGGCTCAATGCCCTACTGACATGGCCCAGTCAATGCCCCAATCATAACTTAGTCATGCCTGGATTAACAAACCAGTTTACAAGCATAATCCAATATCTGTTTTTGGAATTCATAATTATATCAAACTGCCAAACTGCTACATGCAAATATAAAATATTTTTATTATCCTTATAATCCAACATGCAAAATAGACACCAATTGGTCCATAGATCCATACTGCCATGAATAATTGATAAAATAAATAAATAGATAAAAATTTTTGTACAGAATGCCAAACAATTATGTAGATACACTGTCCTCAAGTAGGTGAACATAACTCCCCACTTCTTGAGGTTGCTGAACATGGTGACATCCTGTCAACTTATATAGTATGGAAAAGAGAAAAATGAAAAACTTTAAAGTGGATAAATCTGACATATTCTGCCTCAGCCAAGTAATCAAGGTCAACATCAACAGTGATAAATCATGTTGATAAAATGTACCCTTGATATGGTGTGGATGAAAATGACATTATACCTCTGCTGTTTCCTTCCTAAAACAAACAATCATCCTTCTCTTTCTGCTTTCATATCATGTTAGTTCAAGTTATGAACTGTTAAATAGCTACCCTTGTTTTCTTTTTGTCTTTTTTGACCACATTTTCTAATGTAAATTTTAGGCACCCTTTCCTTTTTCAAAGAAATAAAATATTTGCCAATTCAATAGAAATTAGAAATGAAAAGGAATTTGGAACTTATGATGGAGACTGTGGTTTGTCTGTTCTTTCTTTAAATTTTAAGAACAGGGATTACAATATTTATTTAATTCTATCCATGTTATTTACCTTCCACAATCAGACCCATGAAATAAGCGTTATTTATTATCTACCATAAACAACATTATTTTCTCCCAGGGTAACTCCTTGGTCTTGTTCTTATCTTACAATGAATGCTTTTCTTCTATGTGCCACATGACAGATGAGCTGTACTTTAGATTTGATTATCTGGTCCTTTGATCCATTAGAATTCTATTTTAGTTTCTGAAAGAATTTGATAGGGAAACTTACTAGAAGAAGCCTGGGGTATTTGGTTTCTCCAGTTTATATGTTGGAAAGAAATTTCCAAGCTAAAATGTATTTTGCAATTTTCCAAACAATAAACTAACAAATCAGAATTTAAAAGCCTAGCAGACTAGCATACACTTGTTGACTACAAATAACTTAGGTATACAATTTCTCTTGATAAATTATTGACTAGCTTAGATAGTAAATATGTAATTATAAATACATCTTATACCTTGTTTTAGTTTTTTTTTTTTGGTTGCTAAAACAAATACAATACAATGGGAACGTTTAACAAAAGGAATTTAGTGGCTCAAGGATTTGGCGGCTAGAATGCTCATTTCCTCCTGGGGTTGTTATCTTCTGGCTGGCCAGTAATCTTGGGGCTCCTTGGCTTACCTGTCACATGACAATGGACCTCGAAGCATCTTCTTCTTTCCCTTCCAGGCTCAATTGACTTCTAGCTTCTAGCTGCTCCCTTTGGCTTCTCCTGTGTCCTTTTTCTTTTGCGTATAAGGACTTCAGCCATATTGGATTAAGGGCCACCTTCATTCAGTTTGAGCACACATTAATAAAAGACATCTTTCAAATTCCTATTTACAAATGAGTCCACACCCACATGATCAGGGACTGGGCCCTAAACATACCTTTAGTGAGGGACATGGTTTTATCCTCAATATACCTGTATAAAGTTTCCAAAAGCATGAAATAATTAATTGGTCAATTAAGTAAAAAAAGACACTTGGTAAACTAAAATTAACAAAATTTATCATTGAGTGTACATATTTGAAAAGAAAAAAGTCTGAAAATCAGTGATCTTAATGCTTTTCTGAAGATATTAGGAATAAAATAGCAAGTCAAAATTGAAAAAAAAAACAGAAAGAAAATAATACTTGAAACTAATAAACCCTTGCAATGTTCTTTATTGTTGAGAGAGAGAGATCTACAGAAGATACAGATACCTTGTATAAGAGTTGAAAAAAGGAGCACCACTTCTTATTATGTATGTTAAAACAATAATATAGAGATACTAAAAGCTAACTTAAGCCAACAAATCTAAAAATGTAGAGAAAATGGAGAAATTCCTAAAAAATTATAAATAACCAAAGATGACACAAGAACACATGGAAAATATGAAAATACTGTATCTACTCAACAAATTAAATCCATAATATATTAACATATATAAATATGTAGCTGTGTATATATATCATGTATACACACATTCATATATATACACATATGTGTATGTGTATATTTATATATAAAATGACAACATATCATGACCAAGCTACCTTTAATCCAGGAATGAATTTGTTAGTAAAAATTTTGTCTCAGTCAATTTAATTCACTGGACTAAGTAGAAAATGGATGTGCTTATCCTATAAGATGTAGGAAATATATGTGATAAGCCTCCATAAAAACTAAGACAAATAAAAAGGTAAGGAAACTACTATATTGCAATAGGAAGAATTCTACAAATGATTCTCAACGACTCCCACTCTTTCATAATGCTCTTCCTTTTAAGTGTGGGTGGATCTTGTGAAGCTGATGAGATATAAGGCAAGTGACGTTGTTACAGTAAATGGCAAAGTGGAGATTATCCAAGTGCAGCCTAATATAGTGTTATAATCATAAGGATCTTTAAAGGACACCATTGTTGTCTTTGAAGATGGAATAGACCACATGCAAGGACTTGGGTGGCAGCCTTGAGGAGCTATGAGGGACCCTGGCTAACATCCAGCAAGGAAACTAGTACTTCAGTCCTTTCACCCTGTTTTAGCCTAGAGGAGGATTCTGCCTCAAACCCTCCAATTATGAGCATAGGTGACTGACAGCTCAGTTTTGACTTTGTGAGGACTTAAGCAGAGAATCCGCTTGAGCTCCCTTGAACGTCTGATCTACAGAAAGGAGAGCTTAATAAATACACATTGTTTTTCTTCTTTATTAGAGATTTTGTGGGTTTACAGAAGAATAAGACACAAAATACAGGATTTCCATATACCACCCCACCAATGACAACTTGTATTTGTGTGGAATATTTGTCACAACTGATAATAGCACATTTTAATAATTGTCCTATTAATTAAACTTAATAGTACAGTTTAACTTAGGGTTCACCGTTTATGTAGTGCAGTTCCACGGACTTTTTAAAAACTTGTATTCTGTTACCATATATACAATCTAACATTTCCCCTTTTAATCACATTCAGATACATATTTCATTGCTGTTAATTTTATTCATGATGTTGTGCTACCATCACCACCATCAATTAGAAAAACATTTCCATCATTCCAAATAAGAAACCTGTACATATTAAGCCATAACTTCCAATTCCTATCTCCATCCTATCCTCTGGTAACCTATATTCTAAATTCTGACTTTTTGAATTTGCTTAATCTAATTGTTTCAAACCAGTGAGATTATACAATATACATCCTTTTGTGTCTGGCTTATTATCTCACCCAACATGATGTCTTCCAGGTTCATCCATGTTGTCACATGTATTAGGACGTCATCCCTTTTTATAGCTGAATAATATTCCATTGTATGTATATACCGCATATTATTTATCCATTTATAGGCATTTGAGTTGCTTTGATCTTTTGACAATTGTGAGAAATACTGCTATAAACATCAATGTGAAAATATCTTTTTGAGTCCCTGTTTTCCATTCTTTTAGTTATATACCTAGCAGTGGGATTGTCAGGTCATACAGCAGTTCTACACTTAGCTTTCAAAGAAATTGCCAAACTGTTTTCCACAGTGGTTGCACCATTTTACATTGCCATCAGCAATGAATTTGTGTTCCTATTTCTCTGAATTCTTCTCCAAATTGTTATTTCTCATTTTTTTTAACAATTATTATAATGGTATGAAATTGTATCACATTGTGGTTTTCGTTTGCATTTTCCTGATGACTAATGATGTTGACCATTTTTTTCATACACTTTCTAGCCATTTTTATATCTTCTTTGGAAAGATGTCTATTCAAGTTTGACTTTCATTTGTTAAGTTGAAGGATTTTTAAATTTATACTGGATCTTAATCCTTTATTGGATATGTGACTTCCAAATGTTTTCTCCCGTTGTGTAGGTTGTTGTTTTACTTTCATAATAAAGTCCTTTGAAGCACAAAAGCTTTTTATTTTTTATGAGGTCCCATTTGTCTATTTTTTTCTTTTGTTGCTTCTGCTTTTGCTGTAAAGTCTAAGAAACCACTGCTTAACACAAAGTCATAAGATGCTATCCTATATTTTCTTCTAGGAGTTTGATAGCTCTAGCTTTTATATTTAGGTCTTTGATCCATTTTGAGTTGAGTGTTGTATATGGTGAGGTAGGGGTCCTTCTTCTTCTTTTTTTTTCTTTTTGTGAATTAAGATCCAGTCTTCCCAGCACCATTTGTTGAAGACACTGTTCTTTCCCAATTGAGTGGTCTTTGCCACCTTTTCAAAAACCAGTTGGCCTTAAATGTGAGCATTGATTTCTGAGCTCTCAATTCTGTTCCTTTGGCCTATATGTCTGTCCTGTGCCGTTACCTTGTTTTTTTTTATTGCTGTGGCTTTGTAGTAAGTGTTAAGGTCGGGAGGTATGAGTTCTCCAACTTAATTCTTTTTCAAGATGGCTTTAGCTATTCAGAGCCCCATTATCCTTCCATATAAATTTGATGATTGGTTTTTCCATTTTGCCAAGAAGGTTGTTGGAATTCTGATTTTTTGATTGAGAGGGCCTTGAATCTATAAATTGCTTTGAGCAGTATTGTCATCTTATGATATTAGTCTTCCAATCTATGAACACAGATATCCTTTCATTTATATAGGTCTTCTTTTATGTCTTTTAGTAATGTTTTGTGTTTTCTGTGTGCAAGTCCTTTACACCCTTAGTTAGATTTATCCCCAGATATTTGATTCTTTTAGTTACTATTGTGAATGAAATGTTTTTCTTGATTCCTCTTCTGATTGTTCATTGCTTATGTATAGAAACACTACTGATTTTGGATGCTAATCTTGTACCCTGCCACTTTTCTGAATTCATTTATTAGCTCAAGGTGCTTTGTTGTAGATTTTTCAGGATTTTTGTATATAGGGTCTCATCATTGGCAAATTGGGAAAGTTTTAATTCTTCCTTTCCAACTGGATGCCTTTTATTTCTTTTTCTTGCCTAATTGCTCTGGCAACAACTTCCATTTCAATGTTGAATAATAGTGGAGACAGTGGGCTTCCTTTTCTTGTTCCTGATTTTAGATGGAAAGCTTTCATTCTTTCACCACTAAGTAGGATGTTAGCTCTAGGCTTTTCCTATATGCTCTGCAGCATGTTAAAGAAGTTTACTTCTGTCTCAGTTTGCCACAGGGCTGCTGATTCAAAGTACCAGAAATGAGTTGGCTTTTATAATGCAAAAGTTATTAAGGTAAAAGCTTACAATTCTGAGGCCATGAAATATCCAAATCAAGGCACCATCAGAGATGATTTCTCATCAAAGTCAATTGCTGTTGACCTTAGCATCCTGCCACTTGGTGATCAGGCAAGACAACAGGTTTGCTGGGCTCTCTCTACATTCTCCTTGAACTCAGCTGTGGCCAACCAGTCATCTCTCTCTAACCAGTGATCTTTCCCTGGGCCTTGGCTCCTATAGATGCTTAGGGATTGTCTCCTTGAGCTCAACTGTGGGCAAACCTGGAGTCCATTCTCTCACATGTCCAGATCAAATATGGTAGCTTCCTTTCTCTCTGTCTCTGTCTCTGT
This sequence comes from Cabassous unicinctus, assembly GCA_029593785.1. Classification (NCBI taxonomy): domain Eukaryota; kingdom Metazoa; phylum Chordata; class Mammalia; order Cingulata; family Chlamyphoridae; genus Cabassous; species Cabassous unicinctus. The sequence continues at coordinate 130,134 of JAQZBX010000110.1, read as the reverse complement.
CTCTGTCTCTCTCTCTGTCTCCATTTATATAAGACCCAGCAAAAGTTTGGAGACTCAGCTTGAGTTATGCCTCACTGATGTAGTCTAATTAAAAACAATCTAATCATGTGGTCTAAAATGAACTTAATTCAATCAAATGTTATCACACCCACAGGAATCTGTCCATCTTTGCTTCATATATTTTGGAGCTCTGATGTTAGGTGCATATTTTTTTTATAATTGTTACATTTTCCTATTGAATTATCCACCTCATTAGTATGTAACGATCATCTTTGTCCTTCATAAATGTTTTTGACATTAAGTCTCTTTTATTTTATGTTAGTATAGCCACCCCAGCTCTCTTTTTGTTACTACATGCATGATGTGTTTTTCAATCCTTTCACCCTCAATCTATTTATATCTTTGACTTTAAGGTGAGTCTCTTGCAGACAACATATAGTTGGGTCATGTTTTTTATCCATTCTTCCAATAACTGTCTTTTGAATGGAGAGTTTAACCCATTTATGTTTAAATCATTAGTGATAATAAAGGACTTTCTTCTGCCATTTTACTATTTAGCCTTTTTATTTCTTAGATGCGTTTTTTTCCTCACTTCCATTAAAGCCTTCTTTTATATTTATTTACTTTCTTGTATTGTACCATATTGAGTATTTTCTCATTTCTATCTGGATATATTTTTCATCTGCTTAGCTTGGGGTTAACATGGGGTTAAAATTTAACATCCTAAATATATAACAAATTACATTTATTTTGTTACAAACTTTAATAGTATGTACACGTGGCATTTTGAGGTTATTTTATGAATACCAAAAAGAGAAAGAGTATATTTGTAAACTAATCTATTCCTCTGTTTGTGATACCCTTTGACTGTACTAAATTCAGCCGAGGTATCTTTGATTAGATTACCTGTTAAGTTTAGGGCATTTTTATTTGACCACATCAGTAAGATGTGATTCAGGTTGAGTCCCCATGCCCTTGGTGGGCCTGATATAAATGGACATTCACATGGACAAACAAACATAAGGAGACACACAAATGGAGAGAACTTTGTCATTTTTGATCCTGCCATGTGATAGAAAAGAGAAGGCACAAACAGTTAAATCCCTGGGGAGAGATGGACCATTTGACAGATAGCTTTCAGCTGACCTTGAGAAAAGGCCTAGTCTGATATAGGAAGCCCTGAGAGACAAGTCCTATACCAACCTGAAGCTGAGATTGGGAAGAAGCTGGGCTCATGGAACCTGGAGAGAAAGAGGAAGCCCAGAGAGGAAGTCTGAAACTCGGCAGAGATCACTGGCCATCTTGCTTCAACACGTGGCTATTGATTTTGGTGATAAAGTACCTCTTATGGTATTTTGAGTTGGACTTTTTATAACCCTGTAACTGTAATCTTTTACCCCAAATAAATACCCTTTATAAAAGCCAACAGTTTTCTGGTACTTTGCATTGACACCTCTTTGGCGGACTGATACAGTAAATATACTATTCTATAACCCTCAGATTCCTCATCAGTTTTGTACTTGTTACAGCTTTTATCTTTGTACATTTTATGTCCCAGGACCTAGATTTATCATTGCTTTCTATGCATTTGCATTTTAGTTCCTGTATGAAGTACAAAGTGTAGTTACATACCAAACAATACAATACACCTCGCATTTATAATATCCAAATGGCTATCTTTTCTGCAGGACTTTATTTCTTTATGCTGTTTTGAACAGCTGTCTATTGTCATTTCCTTTCAGTATGAAGAGCACACTTTAGCATTTCTTGTAGGCCAGGTGTAGTAGTGATGAACTCCCCCAGATTTTGTTTATCTGAGGATGCCTTAATCTCTCCCTTTTTTTTTTTTTTTAGGTAGCAGGAGCTGGGGATTGAACCCAGGACCTCATATGTGGGAAGCTGGTGCTCAACCACTGAGTCACATTGGCTCCCCCAAGTTGGTTTCTTCATTTTTTTTGCTTGTTGTTTGTTTTTGTTTTTTCCTGTGTGGTACCGGGGAACCAAACCCGGGGCCTCCCATGTGGGAAGCATGCGCTCAACTGCTTGAGCCACATCTGCTCCTCAGTCTCTCATTTTTGAAAGCAAGTCTCACTGGTTATAAAATTCATGGCTGGCTATTGTTTTCCTTTAGCACTTTAAATATTTCTAACCCCTGACTTCTTGCTTCCATGGTTTCCAATGGGAAATTGTCATACTATTTAACTGAGTCTCCCTTGTACATAACATGTTACTTTTCTCTTGAGCTTTCAGAACTCTCTCTTTGTCCTTTGCATTTGATGGTGTAATCAATATATGATGAAGTGTAGTTTTCTTTATGTTTATCCTGTTCAGTGTCCTCTGAACTTCCTGGATGTGCATATTCACGTCTTTTGCTAAGTTTGGGAAGTTCTCTGTCATTACTCCTTTGAATATTTCTTCTGCCTTTTCTCTTTCTTCTCCCTCTAGGACTCCCATAATTTGTATTTTGTTGTGCTTTGATGGTGTTCCATGGCTGTCAGGTTATTTTCACATTTAATATTTCTTTATTCTTTCAGCTCCTCAACATGACTCATTTCAAGTGTTTTGTCTCCACGTTCACTGATTCTTTTTTTCCCAGCTCCAATCTGCTCTTGAAACCCTCCTAGGCATTTTTCATTTCAGTTATTGTGGTCTTCAAATCCATTAAGTCTCTGGTTCCTTTAAAAAAATTTCTATCTCTTTACTTAGATTCTCATATTTTTCATTCCTTATTTTCCTAATAGCCTTCAGTACTTTCTTTGTACTTTCCTTTATCTCCTTGAGCTTTTTTAAGATAAATTTTTAAAGGCTTTGATATGTCTACATTCTTTTATTCTTTATTGGTGCTTTCTGTATTTTTATCCTCTTCTTTTATATGAACCATGATTTCCTGTTTCTTTGTCTTGTACTGTTATGTTGCACATTTAAATATTTTAAAATGTTAAGTCTGGGATTTATTCCCTGGTATATCTGTTTCTTGATTTTGTAAATACCTGGAGATAAGACAGAGATTTCCCTGATCTTCAGCCCTCACATCAGAAAGATGCCCAAGGCAAGTGCAGAGTTTTCCCTGTCTTTCTGGACCTCTGTCCCTGGACTTTTGTTTATTTGTTGTCTTGGAGTTCCCCTATTCACAGGAGTTTGTTTGTATTCTCTGTTTTCCCAGGCACCTACTTCTCCTGGGCTTTTGAAGCCAGCAGGCCTTTGTCCCAGACTGTTCACCTCTACAGTTTCTACACTCCTTTCATTGTCTCTTGCTGTTTTTACCCGGAAGGAAAATTCTGGGAGGAGGGTTACCCTGGAGAGGACTTTCCCAAGTTGGTCTTTCCCAGACCAAACAAGGCCAGGGACACATGAAGGAATATAGACAGAATCCAATGTGCCCTGTGGAGAGGTCAGGAAGGGTGCCAAAAGCTTCTCGGATGCTGTCCCAAAATTAAGCTTTCCCAGCCTACCTAGAAGATATATCCCTTCAGCTGTCTCCTGCAGCCCTGAGGAAGTGCTGCATCTTTAAATCTCCAGCAAGTCTGCTTATGCTCTCTACAATGGTTGTTGCCACTTTTGTGTGGGGTAGGTTAAAACAGTAATGCCCTCAGAGCTGGGATCCAGTGATCTGAGTTTGATAATCAAAAGCCTTGATTAATGGTTTTCTAAGCTCAACCCTGTTCTTGGGGAAGAGGAATTTTATGTCCCTTTCTGTCTCAGCAGGTAGCAAGGGGCTGGACCCTGTGGTAGCTGCCATGAGAGTGGGGTACAGGCACCAATAGCCAAGGTCTGGAGAGCATTTTGCAGTTCTTTACCATAATTTATCAGCCTCTTTCTCCCACTCTTCCCTGGATGCTGTCAGTATTCATCTCACCTCTGGAGTTTCAAAATACTTGTGTCAGACAGTTACTGTCCGATTAATAGTTGTTTTGATGGAAGGACTTAGTCTTGGAGTTCCCTACTCTGCCATCTTCCCCAGATGTTCCCCAGTAATATATTGCTTTAAGGCACTAAGTTAGGGCTAATTTGTTATGCTGCAAAAGAAAACTCATACATTTAATTTGATAAAGTGCATTCTCCAAACAAACCAAAAGCCCAAAGCATGCTTTACATTGAAAGATGAAATGGTTTTAACTTTGAGAATAAGACCTAAATAAAAATGTATATTTTCTCAATGTCTAATCATCATGTTTGCTGGGGCTCCCAGGCAGTATAGTAAGGAAAGTAAAATAAATACATCAATTATGGGATTTGAAAGGATAAATAAATGTCATTTTTCATAGATGACATGATTTTGAACATAGAAAAACCATTAAAGTTAATAGATATATTTAGCACTCTCACTGGATTCAAGGTCGATATTCAAAAATTAATTGACTTTTATACACTAGCCACACACGATAAGCAAATTAATTTTAAGGAAACAATTCACAATAGCATCTCTCTCATAAAATATTTATTTTCATGGGAAAATCTACTTATATAAACTGCCTCTTATCTCAGAAAATGGTGTTTGAGATGTTGCAGGATTTCTGCAAAGATTAAAACTTTACGATTTTGTCATCCTCAGTCATCTAGGTCTTAATGGACATGTCTGTCTTTCATCTTTAAAACTTTTGAATTTCCATTTCCTGTTGGAGCCCTGTGTTTTTGTCATCTCAGAATTCAAGTAAGCCTGGGTAAGTATCCAAAATAAGCAGGCATTTTCAGCCTGTGAACTGTGAATACAATCAACACTTCTTGTGAATTGCTTAAGCCTGTTTTTCTGAAGCCTGGCTGTGATTTAGGAATCATCTGAGGGCACTTTGCTAAAATACCAGTGTCCAGACTCCACCCCAGAGATTTCTTATTTAATAGTTGTGGCATTGGATCCATGCAAGGATATGTTTTAGAAGCTCCCTATGGAATTCTAATGTACAGGTAGGGTTGAGAACCACTTGTGTAGGCCTATAAAACCATTTTCAACTATTACTGTATGTTAGAATCACTTGGTGACTTCTAAAATATACTGATCACTAGGCCCTACCTCAGCTTAATTAAATCAAACTCTCCAGGGGTGTGGTTTTTCTGTGAATCAATGTTATAAAAAGTTTTCCGGTGATTACAGTGTGCTGTCAGGATTGAGACACACTCATATAAAATCTGCCTCTTAGAGAAGGATTGTTACTCATTCCCAAATTTGTTTCATATAGATAATCATCCTTACCAGGTTCATAAACCAAGGCTTTTATTGAGGCTTCCAGAAAATAGGCTAGACCCTTGCCACTGGCATTGGTTTCTCAAAATGCTAGCTTTGGTCAAAATTTGAACATTATAATTATTGATTAACATTTCTTTCTACTATTCATTTTCTTGAAATGATAGGATATACTGTTCCATTTTCCTTGAATGTTTCTCTTTATTTTCAAGAAAACTCAATAGTTTCTAGCAGCTTAACCTGCTTATTAAATTGATCTCTTGTTCTCTTTTCCCTAATACATGTAGGACCAGTACTCTTTACTGACATTGTGTGTCTTCTTTCTTTTTTCTTTGCTTCCTGGCTCAGATTTTTGATTTTCTAATATAGTACTCTAAATTTTGTTGTGATCTTCATTAGAGAGAACAATGAAATCAAAGTAGTTCTGGGTTTGACAAAGGCCATGGTTTAATCAAATCTTGTGCTACTCTCTCTTTTTGAGTTGGAGATATTCTGGAGATACCAGTTTTAACAAGAGAAGAAAATAGCTTGCTCAAGAAGCCTCAATAAGATAAAAAAGGAAGATTAGGCATAAAATTTAGAATATTCCATTGAAGTAGAGTTCATGGAAAAGAAAGGTTGACTACAATGGTATGAGCAAAGATATTTCAAGCAATAGTAAATAAAATGAAAGCAAAAGTGTTACTATCAATATAAGACAAAGGAATTCAAGGACAACACCATTAAACAGGACAAATATTTTTATTATATAATGATAAAATATGAACACTGTAAATAATCTATAGTTGTAAAACTTTATGCACAAAACAATATATCAAGCAAATCTAGAAACTCTTAAAAACAAAGGGAAGACTATATAAATATTTAATATATACTTGTTGATATTAATATATTATCTCTTTCAGAGTTTGACAGATTAAGTTGACAAAAGAGCTAGATGAATACAATTTTGTTTTAATCGATATTTACATTCTAAAAAGGGATTTTGCTTTTGTTCTTAGAATATTTACAAAAAATGATCATATATATTTCCCAGAAAAAAATTTTAGGAATCATGAGACTGGTGCAAATTTGTGCAGCACATTTGGGATAAAATGGCTATTTCTTGGTAAAAAGAAACAATTTTGAAGCAAGAAAAGGTAGAAACTGTGAGAGAACAATAACCCTGAAAGAAATTGAAAAATAATTAAAGAGATAATGGTTTTATAGCTAAATTATATTTGAATCCTAAAAACAACATTCTTCATGTTTAAAAGTTCAGATAACAGAAAAATATGAAAAATCCCTTACTTTATCGTAGGAACCCTACAGAAACATTAATTGAAAGTCTTACAATTATTGTAGAAAGTTTGTAAAAGAGATAGTGCAAACACTCCTTTTAAAACAATAACAAATGTGGAGCTGGTGAAGCTCAGTGATTGAGTGCCTGCTTTGCATGTATGAGGTTCTGGTTTCAATCCCAGGTAACTCCTAAATAATAATAGTAATAATAATAATAACAACAACAGCAGCAGCAACAAAGAGAATCCAGAAATGTATTTAAAAGAACTAACACATGATGGTCAAGAATGAAAGAGCAAGGATGGTTCACCACAGTTGAGTATCAGAATAACTCATAACATCAAGAAACAAGAGAAGGAAAAAAATGATTTTATCAAAAGATGTTAAAAAGACATTGGTGAAATTCAACAACCATATCTAATTCATACTCTTGATAAAGTAGGGATAGAAGAAAACTACTTAAAATTAAGATTTTTAAAAACAAAAATAGCAAATATCATAATAAATGGAGAAATGCTGACACTTTTTCTACAAAAATTAGGAGTATGACAGTTATATACCTATGACTAACATCTTTTAATATTTTAGTACAGATCCTAACTAAGAAAATAACAGCAAATTAAATCAAAGTATGATCTAAATATTGGAATTATAAAAAATATGATTATAGCTCCAAATGACTCTACTAAAAGAGAATCTACTAGAATTAGAAAAATTGCAATATTTCCTTTAGAGAAAATGAATACACAGAGACCAGGAGGTATTTTCTATATTAACATTAATCACTTAGAATAAACATTAAAAATATCCTTTCACAATAGCTTTCAAAAATATGAGATTTAAATTATCTAAGAGAGAGTAAACATAATAAATTCCCATATCAGGAAATAAAAAATCTTCACAATAGAGAGACATAAAATATTCCTTTTAAGATAATGTCTTAATATTGTCAAATCTTCATAATTTAGCATTTAATTAATAGTACTCCAATTGTACGGGTGGTATATTTTAAATCTGAACAACTAAATTTCTGAGAATAACCAAGAATAATTTGAAAATGATGAGTGAGGGTGATTTATAAAATATTTCAACTTAATATACAACTATTCTGTTCCAAACTGTATTTTGGAACAGAATAATTTCCCTAGTAGATCCAACACTCCAGGGGAACAGTGGGAAACAGTTTGAATTAGTAGGAGTCAATCATTTTTGCTTAGGACAGTATCAGACATAGTGTCCACAACAAAGACAAAGCAATAGTATATAAAATATAATAAGTGTAAACTAAGAAGACATGGATGTGTTTGAAACTAAACAAATATCTCTATTAGAAATTGAGGAGAAAACTAATGTGGTTGTGGGTCAGAGGCAAGCAAAGGTGGCTAGGAGTTTTACTCCTGCACAGGACGTGCACTCAAAATACCCCATGGATCAAGGGGACTCGAGTTGAAGTTGGTCTCATTTCTTGAACATATACCTGAACCATAGTCTGACAAAATTGGAACTAGAGTTTTTGTGAAGCTGTAAGCTAGAGGTGCTAAAGAAAGCACACAAACACAACTTGTAGCCTGGATATAGGCAATGCAAGTTGACACAATCTATTAGTCAGCCAAAGAGGTGCTGATGCAAAATACCAGAAATCGGTTGGTTTTTATAAAGGATACTTATTTAGGGTCGAAGCTTACAGTTACCAGGCCATAAAGCATTAAGTTAATTCCTTCACCAAAGTCTATGGCCACATGTTGGAACAAGATGGCCTCTGATGTCTGCCAGGGTTCAGGCTTCCTGGGTTCCTCTCTTCCCAGGCCGTGCCTCTCTCTGGTCTCAGCTTCTCTGTTTTCTCCATAAGGTCGGCTGTAGACTATAAGGCTCTCCAGGCTTTGCCTCTCTCTACAAGGCCAGCTGTGAATTGTCAGATGAACAGCTCGTCTCTTTTCCCAGGGCCTTCTCTCCTTCCTCACGACCAAGCTCCTCTGTGTGCTTACTTCCCCAGGGCTCCAGCATTAAAACTCCTCATCAGAACTCTAACTCAAAACTCCAACTAACTTCTCTGCTCTGCCATGTAGTTTTTTATTTTTTTTTTAATTTTTAATTTTTTAAAAAGATACTTAGATTACATAAATGTTACACAGAAGATCTAGGCATTCTAATACGCCCCACTCCCCACACCTCCCAAACCCTCCCACATGAACATCCTTCATTAATGCGGCACATTCATTACAATTGATAAACGCATCCTGGGGCTTTGCCATTAAGCATGGACCATAGTTCACATTGTAGACCACACTCTCTCCCACACAGTTCTGCATGTTATGTAATGATATAAAATGGCCTATATCTGTCATTGCAGTGTTATTCAGGACGATTCCCCAGTCCCGAAAAAGCCCCCATATTACAACTGTTTTTCCCTCTCCCTGCCCCCAGAGCCTCCAGTGCCACTGGCTCCACATCAGTATTATAATTTCTTCCATTGCTAGAATCACAATATGTCTATAGTAGAATACCAGTAAGTCCACTCTAGTCCATAGCTCCTCCCCCAATTCTGAGGATTCTGGTATTATGACATCCACTCCACCTCCAATTGAGAAGGGGCTTATATCCCATGGGGAAGATGGATGGGACTATCCTGCCTGCAGCTGCAGACTCTCTCCATTCCCTGGGACAGCCGTTGTCCATCATCATCTCCCCGCGAGTTGTCCTGGGTAAGCCCAATGAGCTGTAGAGTAGGTGTTGCAATTCCGCCGAGGTTCTGGGCCCAGCTGGCACATGAACAGCCCAAAGACTTGAGTCTCTGGACAAACACCTACAAACTCCAGCACAAAGTATAGGTTTAAATAGATGGGACAGATGAGCCATGTGCAGGGAAGACATAATTGAGTTCAACTCTGTTACTCTCAGGAGCACAAACTCCAAAGTACGACCCATGGGCAAGGCACCAAACTCTGGAGCTATCTGCCCTGACCTAACACATGGGATAACATGGATGAATCTGCATGTAGTTTTATCTCTAAGTCTTACTGACATGGCCCAATCAAAGCCCCAATCATAACTTAATCACGCCCAGAGGAACAGACCAGTTTACAAGCATAATCCAATATCTATTTTTGGAATTCATAACTATATCAAACTGCCACACACAATATGAGGATTTGTGGTCTCTCCAATACCAATAAATGAAGGAACTGATAATTAGGGTCCCAGTGGAATGGGTGGAAGAAATGGCTAAACTAGCATTTTAAAATAAACTTCCTAAGTAAATGAACAAAATAAAAATAATTTGGAAATAAGTTTGTTTAGGTAGCAGAAGCAGACTGTAATTCATAGAAATGGAAACATGAAACCCCCAAAAAAGTAAAAGTTAAAAAATCCATAAAAGAAATAGTTGTTGTTAGATCTGAAAACAGATTATTTAAGAAACTCTGAAAATGAAAAAAATATAGTTTTTGAAAAAATACTCTAAATAGATGATATCAAATTTAGAGATTGCTTAATAAAGGTTTTGGTATAATTGGCTTTCCAGCAGAGAGAATACAGAGATAGAAAGCTTCTATTTACCATACACAAGCATTCATGTCAAATACATTAAAGTTTTAAAATCTAAGTTAAACAGTCTAATATATTTTTAAAAACTATTTAAAGAAAAATTTTGAGAATATTTGTATAGTCTTTATATACAGAGAGATTTTAAGCAAAACTGAAAACCCAAAATCTTCAAAGAAATTATGCACATCCATAAATCCATTAAATTATGTTCCATATTGTAAACTAAATAAATAAACCATATTCAATATTACTATCCAAAGAGGTTTCTACAAACTGATAAGTAAAAATATAAATAACAAAGTAAAACAGTGAACAAAAGTTAAGAACAGAAAAAGGAAAGCTAGATGGCCAAAGAAATATTTCCTGACTGCCAGTTCAGAAAATGCAAATCATAACTTTAATGAGAATATTTTTGATGAATATGAAAAAATGATATCCAATATTGGAGAGTATACTGGGTAATAGTCTGTCAAAGATTGTCAGTGAAAATAGAAATGGTTACAACAGAAACAGAACAGGAATTTAACCTAGTGGTGTATACACCATTTAAAATACATTTTAACCACCATATTTGTAATCTGTCCTACAGATTTTGTGAAAACACATTAAAACAACCCAAATTTTCATCAATAGGAAGTGATTTAATGTATTATGTGTATCTTTAATTGTATTATTATGCAAGTTTTAAAAATAATGTATTAGACCTGTATTTATTGATAGTGATGTTTTATTAAGTTTAAAAATATATTATGGTTGTAGTTTTGTTACAAAGAAACAACCGAGATATGTGTTTTCCATGAGTATAGAGAAAGCTGTGAGTTATTTTGTGAGCTTTTAACAATGGTTACTTTAAGGGAGTGGAAATAGGGAGATGCAGAGAAAACTGTTAAAATTTTCTTTTTGCTCTGTGGACTATTGAATTTGTTGCAATGAGCATGTGTTATTTTTGCAATCTATAAATTGAAAAGGAAAAATAATATGTATGTGTACATATTCCTATGCCAAATACAATCATCATATATTTTACTTATAATTTCATTCAGTGCAGTGGTTTTACTCTCAGATTTCCCACAATAATGTTGTGATTAGTTTTGCTCCTCCTTCACTGTGGTGAGCTACATTAAGAGAATGAGAGAAAGTTCATGAGCCTAGTGAAGTTGACTCTGAAGAGATAACTATCTGAATTATTCCACCATAGATGGTGGCTGCCAAAAATTTCATAAGATAAGTGACAGTAAGCTGAGAAAAATCTTCAGTTTGGAAAAATATTGTTGGGAAATATATTTTGTCATTAACTTCTTCATTTTGTTTACCCTTTGTATTCTATCATAATATTTGCACCAAGATCACACCTCCTATAGTTTTGTCCCCACCAACAGCTGAGTGCAAGGGGAATATTCAGCAGACCCATTCCTGGGAAGGACAAGACTACTTTGTCAACTGATTCTGACTCAAGGACTTCCCTATGATTTTGCCAAATCTTCCTTTGACTACACTACAGTCTAGGAAGCTTCCATTCAACCTACTCGTCATCTCTCTTTCTAGAGGATTCAGATTTCATCATAGTCGGAAATCTCTCAGGCTTCCTCCCTATTGCCATTCACAAGCATTTCAAAGAATTAATTCTTTATTAAATACAGCAACACACTGTATTTCCAAAAATAGAGAAATTTAAATTTCTCATTGTAAGAAGTATGAACTCAAGGCTGGAATTGATTTATTACTGGCAGCTGGGTACAATTTTAAGAAAATTACTTTGTATCATCAATTTTATTGAAATGTATTCATAAACTATATAATGCATATAAAGTAAACAATCAGTGACATTTGGTGTAATCACAGATTTGTGCATTCATCACTTCAAGCCATATTAGAGCATTATCATTACTCTACAAAAAAAGAGAGAAAAGATGGAAAAAACAAGAAACGAAAACAAACAAACAAGCAAAAGAAACCCTACCCCTTAGTAGTAACCTCTCAATCTTTCTATCCTCCTCTTGTCATACATAATTATTATAATTTATTTGTATTTGCATTTTGTATAGCTGGAGTTAATACTTTCTGTCTAGTTTCTTTCACTTAGCATACTTCCTTTTTTACTATTGATGGAAGGCTATTAATATATTTACTTTACACTACTGTCCATAGTTTGCTTTGCTTGTATTTTTTGTCCAGATATCATCCTGATATTAAACTCTTGTAATATTAAAGTACATTTGTTCTGTTTCAGGCAGAAATATTCTTATATATGTACTATTAACTTACTCATTTTTCACAAGAGAGTTTGCTATGCTATACAGTCCCATGTTTCATTTTTTAATGTTTCTTATAGTGAGATACGTGACCATAGACTTTCCCTTTCAACCACTATTATGCAGCTAATTACAAACACTATGATGTGCTTTCACCATTTCTATTCACTTCCAAACATTTACAACATTTTTTTTTTTACCAGTTCTGCACAGATTAAACCTCAGCTTTCCATTCTCTACACTCATTCTATTATCTGGTGACTTATATTCTAGCTAGTAACTCCATGAGTTTGTTCATTTTATTCAGTTTGTAATAGCAAAATCATACAATATTTGTCCTTTTGTGTCTGGCTTGCTTCATTCAACATAAAGTCCTCAAGTTTCATCCATGTTGTCTTATGCTTCACAACTTCATTTCTTCTTATAGCTGCAAAATTTCCATTGTGTGTATACACTATAATTTGTTTATATATTCATTGGTTGATGGATACCTGGTTTATTTCTACATTTTGGCAATTGTGAATAATGCCACTATGAACATAGATGTGCAGATGTCTGTTCGTGCCTCTGCTTTCAATTATTCTGAATAAATACCTAGTATGGGTATTGCTGGGTCACATGGCAGATCTCTATCTAACTTCCTTAGGAGCTACCAAACGGACTTCCACAGTGTCTGTACCATTTTGCATTCCCACCTACAGTAAATAAGCATTTCTATCTCTTCACATCCCCTCCAACACCTGTAGTTTTCTGTTTTTGTTTTAAAATAGTGACCATTCTAGTAGGTGAGAGACAATATCTCATTGTAGCTTTGATTTGCATTTCCCAAATAGCTAGTGATATTGAACATTTTTCATGTGTTCTTTTCACCAGTTGTATTTCTTCTTTAGAAAAATGTCTATTCAAGTCTTTTGCCAATTTTTTATTCAGGTCATTTGTCTTTTTATTGTTGAATTGTAAGATCCCTATTAAACCCATGATGGATGTGTGTTTTCCAAATATTTTCTCCCATTGAGTAGGGTGCATTTTCACCTTCTTCACAAAGACCTTTGAGGTG
>JAQZBX010000110.1:65993-116722 GCA_029593785.1 Cabassous unicinctus | reverse complement strand
TATCTTTACACCAATACCATGCTGTTTGACCATTAACTTTGTAATATGCTTCAAGGTCTGGAACTCTGAGTTCTCCAACTTCACTCTTCTTTCTTAGGATGTTTTTGCCTACTGGGGGCCTCTTTCCCTTCCAAATAAACTTGAATGTTCTATTTCTGTAAAGTAGACTATTAGAAATTTGACTGGGATTTCATTGAATCTTTCAGTTTGGGTAGAATTGACATCATGATATTTATACTTCCAGTCCAGGAATGGAATATTCTTCCATTTATTTAGATTTTCTTTGATTTCTTATTTCAGTGTTTGTAGTTTTCTGAATACAGATCCTTTACATGCCTGGTTAAATTAATTTCTATATATGTGAATCTTTTAGTTGCTATTTTAAATCAAATATTTTTCTTGATTTCCTTCTCAGATTGTTCATTAGTGGTGTATAGAAACACTACTGATTTTTGCATGTTGATCCTGAGTCCTGCCATTTTGCTGAACTCATTTATTAGATTTAGTACCTTTGCCATAGATATTTCAGAATTTTCCAAGTATAAGGTCATGACATCTGTGAATAGGGAGAGTTTTGCTTCCTTTTTCACAAATTGGATCTCTTTTATTTCTTCATCTTGCCTAATAGCTCTAGCTAGAACTTCTAGTACAATGTAGAACAACAGTGGTGACAGTGGGCATCTTTGTTTTGTTCCTGATTTTATAAGGGGAAATTTCAACCCTTTCCCATTGAGTACAATGTTGACTATGGGTTTTTTGTATACACCCTTTATTATGTTGAGGAACTTTCCTTCTTTTACTAACCTTCACACTGTTTTATCAAGAAAGGATGCTGGATTTTGTCAAATGCCTTTTCTGTGTCAATTGAGATGATCATGTGTTTTTTTCTTTCAATTTCAGAATGTGGTGTATTATGCTAATAGATTTTCTTATGTTGAACCATCCTTGCATACCAGGAATAAAAACCACTCGATCATGGTGTATAATTCTCTTAACATGCTATTGGATTTGATTGGCAAGTATTTTGTTGAGAATTTCTGCATTTATGTTCATTAGAAAGATTGTCCTGTAATTTTCTTTTTTTGCCCTTGAGGTTTCTACCTCTGCAGTCCTCCCAGACCCCAGACAAGCAGAGGAGGCCCACCATTCCACTTTGATGGATGGTGCTATAGGAGCCTCACCCCAACAAAGCAACAAGTGCCTTCACGAAGAGCTTCCCACCTCCTCTCCCAGCTGCCAACCCAATAAATAAGGTTAAATACGAGTATAACTCAGCTGATAAGGGAGTAATGGGGCTATACACCTAAAAAATTACAAGAACTAGCTGGATTGCAGCAGCAGGAGCCAGTGGAGTACTCCAGGATTGGCTGTTGAGGGTGCTGATCAAAGGGCTGTAATATTAGCCTGGGAAGCAAAAACTGATTGACTTGGGAACATTTTCTTTGAAGAGAAATTTCAGACTGTTGGGGATTTGACAAGGAATTTTGGTCTGTTGATAATTGAATCATGTCCTTCACAAAAGACTTTTTCATGTCCTTAACCCCAGTTCTGTGGGTGTCAACTTATTGTAAACAGAATCTGGGAAGATGTTATTAGTTAAGGTCTGGCCAAATAGAATGAGATAGAGCCTTTATCCAATATATCTGAAGTCCTTATAATCAAAGGAAATTGGACACTGAAGTAGAAACCAGAGAATACAGAAAGAATCAGATCATTATGTGATGGAGACAAAGATTGAGCCACCATCAGAGTGCTACAGACTTTAATGAAAACATGGCCTGGTGATAACTTGATGTTAAGCTTCTTGCCTTCTTCTGTGAGGGAATAAATACCAGGTGTTTAAGACAACCCATTCTGTGGTTTTTATCATAGCAGTCCTGGCAACAAACTGACACCAAGGGATTGGTTAAATTCACTGCTGGGAGATTCATAGAAGCCTGGAATAAATGATAGAAAATTCTCAGTGAAATAGAAATGCCTGATTTACTCTGGCAGAAGTTAGATGAAAGAATAAAAAGGCTAAGGGAAGTAAGTGTTAATGCTTACCCATTAGGTGCAGCCAGAAATATTAAGTGAAGCCAGAAGATCCACCTATACTCCATGAGAAGTCCCAGAGGCCACACAATTTACCAAAGCCATCAGGATTGCAGTGATGAGATGGGTACCAGCATTTCTAAGTTCTATGATGGCTCTTATCTGCAGGCCAAGGATGGTGATAAGAAATATAGTCACACAACTGGGCTAATTAACATCCATGGGGTTGATAGAGTCCCAAAGTAAATATTCTTTAAAATGTTGCTCAGGGTTATGCTAACTCGCCTGCCCTATGCCACTACATAGTCAGAAGAGATCTGGATAACCTGGACATCCCAAAGACAAATCAATTCATTACATGAAAATATCATGCTAATTAAGAAAAGAGGTGGCCAGTTTACTGGCAACCTTGGTAAATCATATATTCTCCAGGTGGTTAGAGATAAATCTTACCAATATTTAATGACTGGCTAAGTTCAGTGATTTTTTTAGGATCCAGTGGTCAGGGCATACTGGAATACCTCCTCCAAAGTAAGAAATTTCTGTGTATTTCATTCCCCATGCTAAAAAATTCAGCACATTTTTTGGGAGGCCACTTTGGATTCTTGAGGCAACATTTTCCATTCCTATACACTTATATTCTAAGTGACATGGAAGGCTGCCATTACTGAGTTGGGCCTAGAATAGGAAAGGTCACTGCAGGCAGTCTAGGCTGGACTTTATAGGCCCTGCTGCTTTGACCATGCCATCTATCAAGCAGATCCTATGGTGTTGGAGGTGTTAGTGGAAGGAAATTATAGGGTAGGAATTACTACAAGCCCTGGTGAGAAAACCATAATTTAGCCCCCACTAGAAGCAAGGTCATACCATTAACAGGAGAGGATTATACACTGTTTGAGAGAAACAGGCCTGTTACAGGACTGTGGTAAAAATGAAATTCTTGACCATGGATACTAAGTGACCATGCATCTAGAACACCCATTTTAGATTGGGTTTTGTCAGATAGACCAAGACATAAATTGGGACACACCCTATTTTCCTTTCACACAGGCATTTCCCTGATAAAAACCTTGTGCATTTAATCTCAGCTTGAAATCTGTTGCTCAGAGGATCAGGACTAGCACACTGGCTTTATTCATGTTTTCCTGAATGTTTATTGAAAAATTACTAGATACCAGAATGCAGCTATCCAGAACACAAGTTCCATCAGGAGAGGGATTTGTGTCTATTTGTTTGCTACTGTATCACTTGTTCCTGGAACAGTGCCTGGATATATTGGCATTCAACAGATATGTGTTCAATGAATGAAGGCACCACATGGGGCAATAAAATCAATAAGACAGGGGCCTCATCTCAAATATGTTCTCAGGCCAACAGCAAATTTTTGAAGGCTTCAGAGAGAAGGGAGTAGAAGGGGCTGAATAGAACTGGGGAGCATATGCCTTACTTAAAAACATTTTAGCTTTAATGTTTTAATAACACTTTGCTGACCAACTAAGCAACTGTTAAATCCAATCAGTAGACTGGCTATTTTGTAACCTCTGAGTAGTGTAAGGTAAAAAGTGAATCCTTGTGTTAATATACTACAAGATGATGAGATTTCCAGAGTGCATAATGAGGACAACTAATAACCAAGACGACACAATTAAGCAGCATTTACTGCAAATCTTAAAGTCAGGGTCTGACCAAAAGCACCATATTTGCCTTAGCCAAAAGTTTAGATAAAAAGACAAAACATATGCCTAAGAAATAGCATTAGAATAATTGAAGTGCTTATATTGTTAAATGCAAGTTGAAACAACATAGGTTCAAAGTACATGTTCCAGAGGAAACTGAACCATGTAGGGCATTAGAAAATTAAGGTTTGGAAAACAAAACTTGGTGCTATATGAATTTATAGAAGCCTGCACATGGTGGCTGAAGAAATGGTTTCAAGATTTTAAAACTTTAATTGTTTTTATATTCAGCTTGGGAGAGAACTAATTTGAAATAGGAATTTTAGAGGCATCTTGGAATAAATAACATTTCTTTTAACATCTCTGCCCCTGGGAACACTTTAGGATGACCATTACAAACTGAGTATGTAACGTCCAGCCACCCCTCTGCAAGGAAAGTCAGTGATGCTTTGGAACTGTTCTTTGAAGTATAAACCTTCTTAAAAATGGTTATGAATGTTGTATAAAAGACACACTTCACAAATAGTACAATTCAGGCACCCTTATTCTCCCTAAAGTCAGAGGTGACTCATTCTCACTGTCCACTTGCCAACAACATCTTTGTAGAAAAGATCTTTAAAGATAAGGTGAGGAGATGATGAGGGAAATAGATAGAAATGAGTTTTTTAAAAATCTACAAAGCAATTCACTTGATTTAAGAGTATTGAGCATCTTTCAATAAGTTGAGAGTTTTGCCATTTTTATCCAGATTACAGATTCAGACAGACAGAGAAAAGAAGGAGTAAAAAGATGTCTGCAAGTGCATGAGAGAATACAACAAAAGTCCGAGGAACTGATAATAGAGCTGAAAAGTGTCCTTATGGATCCAGAACAGCAATAAATGAAGATGCTTATTTTCACAAATGCCTCCAAAATAACTCTTGAAAAATGAAACATCCTTTTGAACCTTAAAACATATGACAGATGCTGATTAATTCACCCTAAGAGCATGTCAATTTGAAAAGGGGATAATAAATGTACATGCCACCGAGTGCTCTCCTTTGCAAGGGGGCTGGGCTTATCCACTTAAACACCGTGTTAGCACTAGTACATTTAGAATGAAAGCAAACCTGGATGAAAATTGGAATCACATCGGCCTTCAGGAGGGTTAGGGAGGCTGTGCCTGCAGCAGGTTGGCAATTTGTCAAATCAGTCCTTTCATGAACTATCAACCTCATTACTGTGGTTCACTGCACACTCGGCCCTTGGGAGTCTACTACTAATAGCATGTAGAGGGTGATAAGGCTTGTGGTCTCAACCACTTCATTGTTGATTCATTTAAAAATATACCACCTACATATCTGAGTAAAATAGGCAATGAGTTAGATGGGGGAAACACCAAAAACATCTAAAATCAATTGAAGTGGGGGAGGGGCACAAAAGGGATCTTGGCGGTAATAGCACTGAAAAAGCAAGTCTTCTTGAAAAGAGAGAGGGAGTATGATTTTGTGTGACAGTTACCTTTTTTCCCCCAATCTGTTGTGTGAGGGCATTTATCAACCAGTAACAGCTTATAACTGTGTATTAAGTAGGGCTACTAAATGAAAGAGGTTTTGGGGATATTTTAAAGACATTGCAAAGACACATAGAGCTAGGATGTTTGAAGGACATATATTTAGTTAACAGAAAACATATTGAGAATCTTTTCAAAGACTTTAGCCAGAAAAGAGGAGAATGGTTCATTTCTGAAGCTCCACACTGATAGGCAATGTATGGCAATAATTAATACATTATAAGGTGTGAAATATTTTCCTTTAGTGTAGATCTTCTATATGTGCAAAGACACCTATTAGAAAATATCTGGTCTGCTTCACTCCTCTTCCTAGCAGCAATGGATTTTTACAGTATTATTTTCAGCATTGAAAGAACAAATATATATATTCATATATATATGAAACAAAGTGGCTATCATGATTTGTTTCTTTGTGCTTTATATTTATTGATTCACTGATAATGCAAAAATTACATAAGCAATGATACTTGTCAAAAATTTTTGCTGCAAATTGATAATGTATTTCAACTTCGTGCAGACTCTAGATTGCACTGTTCAGCATGGTAGCTGCTTGGTCCACACAGTTATTTAAATTTAACTTTAAATTAAATAATTAAAGTTAAAATTAAATAAAATTTAACTTCAGTTCTTCATCCACACTAGCCACATTTCAAATGTTCAATACATGTGCCTTGTGGCTACTACTATAATGAAGAGATGAAATAAAGGACATTGCCATCAACATGGAAAGTTCTATTGGATAATGTTGCTCTAGAGCATAGCTTCTATTTGCTTTCAATAAAGCCTCAAATAATATATTTGAAAAGAAATTCAAAGTGGGTTAAAATGCATAGAAAATTTGAATTTTCATAATGTTACACTTTTTTTCTGGCATCAGTCACTCACTGTATCTTTGACACCAATATCTAAAAATATTTTGCATTTAACACATATATTTAAATTACTCTTTGCGAACATTTGTAAAATGACTAAAATATGGTTCTCAGATTTGATCATCAAATGTCCCTTTTCACATGGAAATGTGGATTAAGGCAACTAAAATTTTTTGCAGAGTAGGGAATCTTTTGTTATAATGCAATTATAAATAGTTTTATTATCAATCATCACCCATCTGATTATTTAAATAAGACAGTATGGAATTCCTAGCTGTAAAGTGCCAGCTGCTGAAAAAGCATTTAAGGAATCCACAAAACTTTGAAATGGTTAAAAGCAGAGACATTCTAAATGTAGAAAGTCAATTAAAATGTGTTTTTAGCTAAAGCTTTAACTTATTCCTGGTTTCTAAGGTCAATTCTATGGAAGAACAAAGTAGTGAGATAAATTCTGAATGAGGCCCCCATGCTAGCATATGAAGCTAATCTTTTCTGATATTCTCAAGGATTTCTGTAACTTTTCTTTTCCATCGTGTGGGGTGTGTTTGCATGCGTGCATGCATGTGCGTTTTAAGATAAGGCAAACCCATATTTCAGGCTTTAAATAAATGGAAGTCTTTGAAACAGTGTGAAAGTGGTTCAGCATAGCTGGAGGCTATGGAAATCTTAGGAGGATTTGGATAAAAATATTCCCAGCCCAGTTTGACAAAATTCTGAAGATGGAAATTGGATCAGAACGTTTGAACTCAAGGCTTTGTTCCCTCTGTCTGCCCCCACTGAGACTGCAATAGGTTCAAAGAAAAAGGATTCAGTACATCCAAAGTAGTTCATTTCTTTGTCACATATTTTTCTTTGCCTTGATTGTTGTTGCTTGTGATTTCTCAGGGTCTCTTTTCCTTGATTGTGCTTTACGTTGAAATATCTTAATATCCCTTATTAACAGAAAGATGGATCCTGCTATATATGGGTTTTGTTTTACAGTATTCCATCTCCTTTATTCTTTCCCATTATCTACAAGGTAAGAATTAAAATAAAATAAAGTATTTAGGTTAGTATTTATGGTTTTCCCCAATCTTGACCCAAGATCATGATCCCTTATAATCCCTCTGTTTTTAGTCAGACTAGTCTGATCATTGCTTTTCCTAATGTCCTCTTTATACCAAAGAGAGACTTTCTGGAATGTTCTCCACTCTTGAAATACCACCTCAGCCTTAAAAACTCCATGAACTGTCTTGAAGTTCTGTCATATAGTGGACATTCCTTTCTAAGTTCTTAGAAGACTGTGTAACTCAATGTTTAAGAAGAAAATTCTAGGTCAGACTGCCTATAATTTAAAACAAGCTGGGCTGGGCATCAGCTCTATGGACCAGGCAATTATTTCAACTATTTTTGAGCCTGGCATTCTTCATCTACATAATTACAAACCCTATCTTGAGGGATAATTATGCAGAGTTAGTAATAATCTATGTAAAACTTAAGTGGCAAGTACATTATAAGCACTCAATAAGCATTAGCTATTATAATTGTTTGGTGTCTTTATTGTAGGTTGCCTAGTAACAGCCCTCATTACCTAACCAATTGGAATGGAAACTATTTGAAGGCAAAGCGTTGATTTTTTTTGCTTATAGATTCTAGTGCAATATTGGGCTCCCTTCAGTTACCGATTGCTGCATTGTATTCAGCCAGTTTCACAGTATATTGTATATTTCAAAGCTGTTTTTGTATTATTATTAGAGAAGTTGTGAGTTTACAAAACAATCATGCATAACATACAGGATTCCCATATATCATCCTACCGCCAATGCCTTGCGTTGTTGTGGAACATTTGTTACAAATGAAAGAACATCATGAAAATATTACTGCTAACTATAGTCCGCAGCTTATTACATTTAGTGTATTTTTCCCATAAACTGCCATATTATTAACACTATATATTAGAATTGTATATTTGTTATAGTTCATGAGAGAATGTTCTCATATTTGTACTGTTAGCTATTTTAATGATTGAGCTCTAAGATAATAAACTTCATGAGGAAAATGTAATTCTTTTCCAAACTTTCAAAATATTACTTCTTGTACATGTTGTAGCAAATCAGAGCTTGATTTCAAGAAAAATACAATTAGCATGGCTAAAATTAAAGGTCAAGAGTCATTCTTAGTTTAAGGACAAGTAGTAGTGTTGATGTTCTGGCCAATTCAATACGAAGCAGAAGCAAGGGG
Source organism: Cabassous unicinctus (assembly GCA_029593785.1). NCBI lineage: Eukaryota > Metazoa > Chordata > Mammalia > Cingulata > Chlamyphoridae > Cabassous > Cabassous unicinctus. The sequence goes on along the minus strand of JAQZBX010000110.1, from coordinate 108,368 downwards.
TATAGTTTTGTTAAAGAAGGCAAAATTCTGATTGTTTATATACCATCTGATTTTCTACTCAGAATACTCAAAGAATCAAAAGAATTAGTAAAAGAATTCCATAAAGTGGCTAGATATAAGATCCCTAATCTCATAGTTTTCCTATGTTCCAGTAATAACCAAATAGAAATTATAATTGGAGGAAAATCCAATTCATATTAGCAACCCAACCAGAAAATGTCTAGAAAGAAAAATAACAAAAATTGTGAAGTATTCATAGTAAGAAAACTAAAAAAATGAAAAATAAATTTTGTAAAGAGAGAGAGAAAACATGAAAAAAATCAATTCTTAGAGAGAAAAAAAATAAACGTTTTCAAGACTTATTTCTCCTAAAATTACCTTTATATTTTTATGGAATTGAAAATAAAATTTGAACAAAATAATTTTTGTAAATTTGACCAAATGATATTTAATTTCATGGGAAGTAAATGAAAAAAAAATAAAACAATATTGAAAATGATTTATGGTGAGGCCAGAACATTTAGATCCTGCCTCATATTAAAATGTGTTTTTGTATTATTCAGAAATATGGTCCATGCTTAATGGCAAAACCCCAGGATGTGTATATTCATTGCAGGTGATGTGCCAAACTAATGAAGGATGTTTATGTGGGAGGTTGTGGGAGGTGTGGGAGGTGGGACATATGGGAATCCCTATAATTTTTGTGTAACATTTATGTAATCTAAGTATCTTTAAAAAAATAAAAAAATATATTATTAATAAAATAAAATAAAATAAAATGTGTTATATATTTCAGCAATTAAATCAGAGTCATTCTATTGCTACAGATGTTTAGCTCAATTTATTACAATAGAAGGAAGAAAAGACCCTAACATTTATCTTGAAAAATATATGACAAAGGAGATAGTACATTCTCAAGAAAGGAAATGATATCCAATTGATTGGGTTAAAACATTTGGTTATTATTAAAAAAAGAAAGGGAACAAAATCTATTTGGATACTCCCTTTGTAAAATAGGTATTATAATGATTTAATAATTTTTATTAAAAATCAAAGTAAGTCTAACTATAGCAAGTATCCTTTTTTCACCTAAAATATTAATAAGTATATATCAACATAAATGTACTTAATGTTAGCAATGTTTTAATGAGATAGTCTCAGAAGCTCTCCTAATATAAATAATCTGCAAAATGACAATTCAATTAAAGTAGTAGTATCCTTAACAGGAAAAAAATTAAAAATAAGTAAAAATTTATCTTTATTTCATAATAATATGCAACTCTTAAAAAGGAGCCTTATGAAGAAATTTTTAAGGATATGTTAGTTCATCTAGTATGCATCAAGTTCTTTCAATCTATTGAAATTATGGGCTCTTTATTTTCTATGTTTACAAATATATATATACACACACATATATATGATTGTTGTTTTAAAAAATAAAGAGATAATATATTTAGTTTCAGAGTAATAGTTTTTTGTAACTGAGGCTTTGTTCCCATGCTCAGACATATGATTCTCCAACAAGCTTAGAATGATTAACATTTTTAAAGGAAATTCAAACAACGTATGATGGGAGTATTCAATTTTGCTTAAAATTAAAAATGCAGGTTATATGCAATATCTTCCTTCAGATATTATTAAATACACACATTTTCTTTAAAATACTATCACCTCCTTAAATATATGCCGCTTCTATTATCTCTGTATCAGTAATTGACTTTCATTTTTTCCCCCACAGAACAAGCTTTTGTGCTTGTTATTTATCTGTTTTATCTATTTTGCAAACCTAACTTATATTCTATGTCTGTGATGCTGAGGCTGGGTCTCTATAAATTCTTCCTATACTCCCTTGTCAGCTGACCTCAGGTTAGATTCTGACACTGGGAGAAATAGGCTGCAGATTGGGGGTGGGAGAAGGGAAGAAGTTGCTTTCTTTTTACTTCAGTTCCTGTGTCCTTCACCAGCAAAGGATACCTATCACCCAAACCTCCAGCTTCTTTGGCACTCCCAGACAGGACCCTACAGACATAGAAAAACTAGCTGGCAGTCCTTACCCAAGCACTGGCTGAACCACACCCTCCTTTATCAAACTTATGTCTCAGAAAATTACATGAATTTTTGTGATAACTTGGATAATCAAAATAGACCTGTTGGAAAACCAAACATATACTTTTTTCCAATAGAATTTTGAATTATGAGTGCTATGATTTTTCCCGATTTTATGAAAATAATAAAGAACATGGATATTCCTAATAGATTCTTGTATTTTCAAATAACAGTAACTAAGCTAATAATAACTTGGAATATGTAACTAGAAATAAACATCTACCAAGTTTTAAAAATATAAATGACTCTGAACTACATCTTTAAAACAATAAAGATAAGAAAAAGCGAATAACTACATACCTAAAATTATGTACTTCTAAGTAAAGGATAGTCTTGTGAATATCCACAGATTTTAAGCTACATGTGAACTTTGCTTTTGAGAACTTGCTTTACATCTGTTTCGTACTTTGTATTTCTTCTTACTGGAGACTTCAACAATCTTCCTTTAATTTACCTTCTTTCCTTTCCAATGCACCTCAAACTCTTATACCCCAATATTTTTGTATCCTTTCTCTCTTCATGGAATTATTGATAATGATATATGATTCAAAATAATTTGAATGATTTTATATATTGTGTTTCCCTCTTTTAATTCAAAAGATGAAATAAAACCATGAAAACAACTTTACTAAATAAATCCGATTTGAAGTGGTTTGTACCTGCCTTTTATTAAGGTACAGAATTAGAGTTCACGTAATTAAAGACAGCAAGTAATTTCCCAACATGTATGTTTTAGCCTGAGGGTAAATTTTCTATTTGCATTTAAATATGAATGCATATATTTTATGAAAATATACAATCTTAAAAAAAAAAGAAAGAATAAAAACAACACTGGAAAACCAATTCGGAAGGAACTGGAATGTTGTTTCTATTCCATTAACTCATTTCTATCTTTCTATTCCACAATGCAGTGGAGACTAACATTAGCATTTGGATTTTTTCTGCATTTCCTTTGGGAATAGAGAATTTACTGGTGAGCAAGGTTAAATGGAAGAAAATAAAATAGCAGTCTCTCCAATACTTCCCATTTTGTGTCTCTTTGAATATTCACCCAGAATAAGACTAGTATGACTCTTTAAATCAAAACAAAGATTTTTTTTTGTCTTTGAGAGTTTAAGATTTTGCTTAGAATTCTGCATTAACATGGATTATCTATTTATATACAACATGGAAATAGCTGCAATTTCAGTACTGTTTCACTTCTCAGTGATCAAAAAGCCAATTGGGCTAAAGACATAACAGCAAAGAATAATTTTAATTGTGATATATAGGATTGTCCTTATCACATAGAAACCTTGAAGCATAATACAATTTTTGGAGGTCTCCAATATTAGTTTTTATCTGTTTTCAAGATTATGGATGTTCCCAAATGAATAGTCTATTGTTTAGCTACACAAAAGCAATCATTCCATTTGACCCCAGAGGTGATCACTCAGAGCCTCAAGTGGAAGAGTTCATTACCTGAAGCTTGGCATGAATAATGATGAATGCCATTAGTCATCAAAAAATTTTCCAAGAGCTTTCAAAATTCTAGCCACAGTATTTGATTCAGTGACCTCCTGTGACAATGAATCCCACAGACTAACTGCATATTGTGCAATGAAAGATATTTTTTCATTTATCCTATATTATTATACTGTTAATTTCATATGCACTAGAGGATATAAACATACATTTTTTAAAAAAAAACCTGTAGAACCATTTAATGGTTTTCTGGATATACAATCTTGATGAAATACAAAATAATACCATTGTCTCCAGACATATCTTTTAATAAGACAATCATTTTATCACCTATGGGCTACGATCAGATTTCCTTAGCCTTCAAAGTAGATTTTACACTAATATTATACTCCATTATTGTGATCTACAGACTGATACAAATAATTACAAGAATTACTATGTTAACAAAATGAGAGCAAAAGTTTTTGTAGGCATGACATGTATGTTAATATGGATTTTAACTAGCAAATATTTAGTCCCTTCTTCTTCCACTGGAGAGTGCACTTCCTGTTCTATTGATGTTCAGCTTGGCCATGTGACCTGCTTTGGCCAATGGAATGTTGGCAGATGTGCTTGCACAGTGTGGCTTGGCTCTGTGCAGCAGTGCTCTGCCAGGAGAAAAGCAGGCCCCAGGTAGCCACTTCCTCTTCACACTTGGCCCCAGGACAAGCACATGAAGAACTGAGCTGAAATGAACTGCAGCCTGCAGGCAAACCCAACTGACCCTTAGCCTGAATCACAGCCAGCCAACCTACCCAGTCTAGATCACCAATTGACCATCAACCTGCTTGTTGTTGTAAGCTGCTGAGTTTGGGGGTGGTTTGTTACACAGCATTATTGAAGCAAAATCTTGACCAAGAAAACATGGAGAATAGACTATTTCAGATTTATCTGTGATTCTGAAGTCATTCTAAATTTACTTGCCATTTAGGTCTTTGAATGAAAATATAACTATGAACTAGGCATTTCCAGTTTTAGTTGTTTACCTCAGTATATATATCAATCATTCTTTCTGTAAACAAAAGGTTAGGAGGTTATATGGTTGATGCATAAATTGTACTTTATAAGATTTAAAACAGTTCTGAGAGAGGAACTGGGAGAAATAGGGACAGGAAACTTATGTATGTCTATCTTCTGTTAGACAGTGCTGTTGGTCTAAAGTTTTTCTAAGTTGATCCTATTTTTTTTTTCATTTTTATGATTATTTAATTGGAATAATACATTATTTTCTAAATTCCTTGCAGTTTTAAAAAGCACTGACTTTGCTCTCCCTGCTTAGGCAAAATGCAACACACTATACTAAATTATCTGTTCATAAAGAAGGATATATTGATGCTAAAATGTTTTCCCACATACACTTTTTTTCATCTGGAATACGTAGGCAGTATTTATCATGCTGGGATAAATGAAAATGGGAATGGCATGATGGGAGAGCAGAATATAGCTTATTAATTATACCTAAAATTATATACTTCTGAGAATTTACAAGGTGTGTTGTGATGTTCTCTATCTCATTAGATTTTCACAAAAATATTGTAAGAACATGAGGAATGGTAATATAATTACTTATAATTCATTGTGCCTGTTGGCACTGTGTAAATTGGTACTACATATCCTTAAATCTTTTCTACTTCTTGTCCCAAAAGACCTCTGAAAGTGGAGGAAGATTGGTAGCAGGAAGACATAAGGAATAGCTATGGATACTATATTAGAGATAAGCACAATTAACAATATTATTTTCTGTACATAATTCTAGACTTTTCCATGCTTATGAACATATATATTTATTTCAGATTGCCTCCCCATTTTTGAAAACAAAAACTGTTTTAAAAATGTTTTCACGTACCAGAAATGAAATAGGAACACATTGAGATGAGCAAAGATTCTGGGATCCAGAAACAGAAAGAGTCAATGACTGTCTGGAACTTACTCCTGAAGGAAACAGGAACTCAAACAGCCCCACATGGAGTAGGTGTCTGGTGCAAGGGTTAAATGCATGAGAATAGATCTGGGTCAGGGCTCCTAAACATGTATTAGAAGCAGAAAAGAGCTGGAACAACTGACTTAGTGGGAGCCACTGCCTCTGGGCACAGCTCTGTCTGTGGCCTATGAGGCCCTCCTTGTCTGGAGAGAAGTTTGAGAGCATAAAATGCAACACAGTGAAGAACTAGGTCAACTGTGGGCTGGTTTTGTGACTTCCTAATTGCTGTGAATGCTGAAATGAGCAAAACATAATGTTATTAAGAGCTAAGGGACCTCAAAATCTTAAACTGATGCAACAACAAAATTTCCAAACTTGAGGGCAAAGAGAAAGAAAAATAAATTTGAAAATAAATCAAAACCCAATTGTCACTCAAAATAAACTTGCAAAACAACATTTCAAAGGAGAAATGGAACACTAACTGAAGGAAAGATATCCCACAAAGTCAAAAATGGGAGAAGAATTTCTTGAGGCAATGAAAAAATTAAAGAGTGAAAATAAGCTTATTTTAAGACCCTCAAGTAGTTATGGGGAAAAAAAAAACATTTAATTAATCAGGAACAAGTTGATTTTAAAATTAGGCAATTACAAATATTCAAAATTATATATTTAATATAGATTCTAAGTATATATAACATTGAAATAAAAACAGTCATTAATGTATGACAAAGGGATATTAAGTAAATTGGAAGATAGAACTTAATGTAGCAACTGATTAAGCATGATTCTATATATACACAAGATTTGAAAGTTGCAATTAATAATCTTGATCTCATAAACATTCTAGAGGTGACTCTAGGAGTAATCTTTTAAGGTATAATCAGATTGCTTAAAACATTAGCATGGCTTCCAAATGAAACACAATAAAAGCCATACCTTGGCCAGCATGGCGCTGCATGATCTAGCCCTGCCGGCTTCTAAGTCTCCCTTTCACAATGTTCTTCTTTCATTGCCTAGGACCTGTCAAGCACCTACTTACTCAGGGCATCCATAGCTGTGGCCTTTGAGCTTAAGGATCTTTGTCCCACCTTCAAATGTCTGACTCTCACTCATCCTTCAGACCTTTGCTTCAATGCCAAATTCTTTGACAGTTCTTCCATGAGTACTCCATCTAAAAAAGGACTCCTATGCTGATATTTCTTAATGAACACCTTCCTCACTCACTTTCTCTCTTTTTTTCCTTAAAAGGATCCACCAACATTTTAACTGATAAATTCATCTATTGGTTTACTTCCTTAAATCCTGTCTCTTCTACAAGACCACACTCCATGTGCTGAGCACACTGATGGGTTTTTTTCTCATTGTATATTGAAGGTCTAAAGTAGTATCTGGCATCTATTAGGTGTTAATTAAATAATGAATCCTTATGAAGATTTAAGGGGTTTGAGTTTGTGCTGTGGGCAGTGAGTAGGCAACAGGAGATGAAGGGGACTTCATCAGAAGTTCAGATGGCACTACAAGTGCCCCTTATAGTGTAAGATGTCTTATCTTGGTCTCTAATAATTCACACAGGCAGCTCATGAACAGTCTCCTTTATACTTTGTAACGAGCCTCAAAAAGGCCCAGATCAGATTTTCTGTAACTGGGAAACAGACATTCTTGATATTTTATAGACTTCCTTTCAGGTGGCTATAGCTTCCTCCAAGTTCTTAAGGCCTGTTTTAGATGGAAGTATTCTAACTCAATTAACTGGGGAAAAAGGGACAAGGACTACCAAAGTGAAGATGGTTAGCCCCATAAATCCATCCAGACTTAAGCCACCTGCTCATGGAGGAAGCGCAGTTTGAAACTTTCTGTCCCCCTCAAATTTACTATTATTTATTATTAATAAAATTGTACCACAGCATATTACAGCAGATTGCTTCTTAGAGTCTCTGATTTAATCTAAAATTATAATTTACTTCTGTTTATAAACCATGACCCTAGACTTTAAAAGGATACTATAAATACTACAATTTTAGTCTTTTGCAGTCATCTTCATATTTGATGGAGAGAATAACCCAAGTCTACCTTATATAATTTATTTTAATATACAAGTAATAAAGTGATTTCAGGGTACTTTTAGAGTTAAAAATGTAAACTATGTACAAAAACAGTACCAGTTTTCTGGGAGACTAACTTTATCATAAAAAGCTTTAAAGAGTCTTATTTTTACCATCCATTGGAACATAAAAAAAGTGCCCATCTTAAATAAAAATATGAAATGTAAGTATTAAGAGCACAACAGAAACACTCTAAAGAGATCTTGGCAGATTTTCCATTAGCATTACCCAGGTTTAAGGCCTTTCAATATAGATCGAAATCCCTTTATTCCTTTTTGTCAATATCTTACAACTCCCAGCAAAGTAATCCTGGTTCAGTTTAAAAAATATATATCACTGCTACTCTTCCCAGAAATGTTCAAAGGAGTGATTCTATGTCTTCCTTTTGAAGACATTGCCACTGGGAGAATTAATTATACTAGCGCTCATCTTAGTATCTGGTTTCTCTTTAGTGGGTTTAGGGTGATGTAAGAAAGAGTTTTTTATTACATTACTAATCAAAGTTTCGGAAGAGAAGAAGGTGAAAACAAAATAACACTATTCCTGCTTTCCCTGCCCACCTCTTTCCAATTGTTCCTAGTCTCATGCCCATTGACTTACATCACTAGAGGAAACGACCACTCCCTTCTCTCCAAGTTTCCTTAATCTAATCCATTCTTTTGATCTTACATTATATGGCATTAATCACATGGAGCATTTTGTGAGCCAGTGGCATTCTTTCTTTCCATTGAATTTCCTTGGACAGATCTTCAGTTATTTCACTACCTTGAATTAGACTGATAAACATTCGATTTATGCTCCCAAACGATATTGTCATCTCCTTCATATCCCATATACCATATAACAAAGAGCCTTGTACCCTGCGCATACTGAATATAAGCCTTTAAATAAAAATTAAAGTTGTTCATTGCTTAACAGTTGCCACAAATAAAGGCCTGATGATTACGAATCATTCATATTTGGTGATAAAAACAGAATTTGGAAGAATAAGACACAATCTCTTATTGACCATTTTGCTTTTCACTCCTATAGGGAGAAAGTTTCCTTTACTTCTACTATTTTTTACAACTGAAACATTTTAACACAGGTACAAAACTCTACATTATGCCTATAAGAATTGAAGTTTAATTGAAATATAAAAGATCTGACTAAAGCATAGTCTTGGTCTGGCAGCAGCATTTGTTCCTCCTTGTAACAGCTGTCTTTAAGTAGATGTTTTTAACACATAATGTGAGGGCTACTTTTTATATTCATAATGGGTTAAAAATAGCCTTGCATTGTGCATCTTTCACCTGTGTGAAAGGGGAGTCACGCAGACTTTTGAAATTCTTTAGAAAATCAATTTTGTGAAAGGATTATTCTAATGTGAAATTTTTACAGTATATGTTCTTTATATTTTTATCAATTTACCACAAAGCTTTGTGCTCCCCTGTAGACTAATTATTGTCTCTAAAATAAAGGTCTATACAGTGATTGGAGGATACGATCCTAAATGACACTCCTTGGTTTTATAGTCAGATGACAAAATTTCTCTCCCACGAAGAGTAGGGAACACTTTAGAGTAGTTTAGTCTCTCTGAAAAATTGCTTTTCAAGGTCAGATTATCTAGGATACAGATTATAAAATGGAGATGAGCAGGCAGAAGGTTATTGGAGGGTTGAAGCAGTCTTGGACAGAGAAGTTGAACTGTGGCACAGCCACAGCGAAGGCCAGACCCGAACCAAGACAATGGCCAGCTCTGGAGCTGGGATGACTCTTCAGAGTTACAACAACGTGGTACAAGAAGTCCTTTACGCCACTGTGCTGAGCTGATCAGTCATTGGATTTGGGATCCCTCTGGAAAAGGGGCATAAACTCGGGCAAACTGACTCTCTTAGACAATGGGATGAGAGCTGCTAGCTGTCAACACTCAGTCCGAGGGGATCCGTGCTTCCCCTGAAGGTGGAGAAGCTGTGTGGTGCATTGCAGACCCACTACAACAGTTTCATAAAGAGAAAAATATATAATAAAATATATACTAATATATTATTTATAATTGTATATGAAAATTTTTGTTACCTTTTTCTTCTAATTATGAAAATATTTTTTAGGAAAAACTATCCCTGAAAGTCATAAGAGATACATTTTTCTCATTATTCCTCATTATTGAAGGGAAAGGGTACAAAAGGAGAATCATTGCCATTAGTACTTTCAAATTCATGACTTTGAAAGGAAATAATACATGAATAACAACCAAACCAGCATCTGTACCATATTATATTTTCCCCAATGTTCTACTTCGTTATCTTAGATTTAGAAATAATAATTTCTTCTACTTATGGAGCAATAATGCTATTTAGGAAAACTTATGTGAAAGTTGTGTAGAAACTCACTGGAACTGACAATTTTATATACTCATGACTATCATTTACAAAATGAAAATATTAACATCTTTGAAAAATACTAAATATAAGTGGACTGTCTAATGCATAAAAAACTACTGGAAATCTATCTTTCTAGGTTTACCTATATCTATCCATCTATACACCCATTCAAACATAAACACATATAAGTGTGTGTATATACAAATATATGTAAATATAAGTGTATGTGTGTGTGTAGAAGTAGAAGGAAATCCACTAAAATGTTCACTATAGTAACTTAAAAAAATAATATAATCTCTGGTATAAGAGACCATGATGACTTTTATTTTCTATATTTCTTCAATTATTTTACAATATAAAAATAATTATTCAAGATGGTATCATTCTCGGGGTCATATTATATGTGCAAGCAAAGAATCAAGTTCTTTTTCTTCTTTTTTGGTCCATGTAGAATTAAGGACCAAATTATTCTGGAGAAGGAGGTAAAAGGAATCCTGGACAAGTTTGTCAACTTGATTTAAGAGAAAGGAATCAGCTTCTCACAAAAGGTAATAAAGACCAAAATGCTTTCTTTTTAATTGCCTGTTACATTTTCTTTTGTAGAAGATGCTCAAATGACAAAGCTGAATAACTGAATGAGGTATTAATAATGTTTTATCTCCTTTCCAGCCCAAGTGAAGTTATTTGATTTCAGGATTTAGCTCTTTTCCCTTTAAAGGAATGACTTCAGTTTCTATCTTTTCCATTTGAGACAAAGAAAATATATGTATATATCAATATTATTTCTTCTTTACATCTTTGGACCTCAGTTCAAATGTGTGTGCTTTTACTCAGTTTATATTTTGAATTGTGAATTTTTAATTAATTTATTTTTGCCTTAACCTCTTTTATTATCAAGGTAGTTTATCATAAGAAATATGTCCAAGAACTGAATCTCCAAATATTTCAGAAGTAGCTGAGTTTTTTTTTTTCACTTTTCATATATTTTGTTATCTGTCACCTAAGGAAATAATAATTGGTACTTTGAATCTCCTATTCTCCTTCCAGTCAGCAGTTCTTTACTTCTTTTACAGATAACACTTTACAGATTGACTTTTCAGATAGTGGGATATAGTCAACACTGATGCTTTTACTGATCGATCAAACCAGCTTCCCTTTGTGTGCTCACTGGCGACAGGGTTAGTGATTTTGCTCACATCACTGTCAGACACAATATTACTGAAGTTTTCTAAAATGTATTTTCAACTATTTTTAGACCAATTTAGAGATGGAAGGAAATCTATAAATATGCAATCATTTTGCAAAACTTCCTGAAGTATTAGACTTTGAGGTGAGGCTTTCTTTCCTATTGCTTGAGGAAGTTACTTGATAATTCTGATGAATTTCCTGAATCAAAGTTTGGTGGCTGCAGTGCAGAGGAATATCTCGTGGTGGGGAAAAGGAGCTTGCTCTGTGCCAGAAACCTCAAACTTGGAATTTACCACCATCTTAATTCTGGTCCTCAGGTTTTTTTAGATTTAGGAATTGTTCTTGGTGTCCTAAATTTGATTAGACCCTGGTGTTCTTACTCAGAGTTACCAAGTTCATAGAGGATCTACTATATTCATTGTAAATATCTGTGAGCTTGGTATCAAGTGAAAGAACTACTCACATTCATTCAACTTGAGGTCTTTTTCCATGTTGCATTCCAAATATAGGTGGATTACTGGCTGATGATAGAATCAGAACACTGTAGAGTACAGATATAGAAATTTCAATAACATCAGGTTAAGATAGCTTATAAATTAATTTTTCCCAAAAGGGATGTCCTTACCAATAAAATTCAAACTTTCAAGTACCTGAAACTGTTTCCTCTCTCCTTCATAGTTCTTGGATGAACACTATGGTTTTCTTTGAAGACTCTTCATTTGCTGTGCTTCAATTAATTACCAGCAGTCTGTGTAATGGATGGATACATTCTCTAGAAGTATTAATGACTTCAGTAAGGTACTGTTACATATTGCTGTCCTTGGAGCCATGCTTTCATTTTAAAGAAACTTCAACTCTTGGCTTTAATACATTGTGTTCACATATAGGTAGATTTCAAAGTGCAATAATCCTTTCCAAATCCCAAGAAACATCATATTTTGTTTCTTTACATCCTTCCTAGTAACACCAAGTTTTTTTTTTAATCCACCAGTTTACCGGGGTTTGTCAACCCTAGTTGCATATCAATATCATCTGTAGAAAATATAAAAATACAGATACCTGGGCCCCATGCCATTCCAACTTAATTAGAATGAATATTAGAGTAAAATGAGAAGGTATAGTTTTGAAACCTGTACAAGTTATTCTAACTAATTACCATGGATTTGAAACACTAGTTTCTACACTATGGTTCTCTGCAACAGAAACTCTGCTCCAGCATCCAACTAACTCACTCCATTTAATATTTTCCTATCTTGACGTGTCATGTCTATTTCCCAGATTTGAGAGTAAAAAATACCATCATTGCGTTACTCCTTTAACACTGAAGTGTCATATCAACTGTGCTGTAATGTTCTGGCTTGTGTAAATATTGTCAAATGCTAACAAGAGCTCACCTTTACCAGGAGCTTACTCACTGCCTGGCACCAAGTATTTTAAGTCTATTAACACCCACATTCATTCCTCTCAATAACTATAAGTAGTGAGCATTATTCTCATCCCCATTTTACTGTAAAGCAAACTAAAACACCGAGGTCAAATAATTGCCTAATGTCCCAAAGGCAGTAAATGAAGAACAGGATTTGAATCGCCTTAGCCTGACTCCAGAGTCTGGACTCAATCATTATTCTTTATTGCCTCCCAGTCATTCAGTAGGGAGCTATGTAAAACAAAGCAAAACTAAAGCAAACACAAAATGAACCATCAGACTTGAGTCCTTCTCTCCAGGGACATATTCTTTATAGATAACAAGCCAATATGTAAGGAATATCATGATTTTATTATAGATTATATACACATCTATTGTTAAGTTTTGGGAAAGTCAGGTGCTAAAGCTACAAGGAATTATATAGTGAATAGCAAGGACAAAAATGGGGTTTGCATTAAGAAAATAAGAGACAGGGTATTTCATTGTATGAAGACTTGAACAGTGATAGGCAGAGAGCTGTGAGCAGGAGATTGAGAAAAGGAAGCATCTGAGCTAGCTGGGGTTTCTTTGCAGTTCTATTCTGATTGAGAAAAATATTTTTAAGGATAGTTAGTGAGGGCTCCCTTTCTGTATTTTTAACGCTAACAATAATACCCATCACAGGTTGGATCTCCTAGGAAACCAACTCTAGGGAGTGCACTCAGGATCTGTGGAAGCAGCTGGGCAGAGCTGCAATGTAGGTTCACTGGAGGCTGCAGCCATCCCTATGGGGAGCTTTGCAGTTGGAATGACTATCCTAGTAGTCCCCTAGGGGCTGGGCTTTCATCCCAATAAAGTAGCGTGCCCTTGGGTGAGAATGCCCGCTTCAGTTTAGACAATCCCTTCAGGAAGTGGCAGATTAGGTCTTTCTGCCAGCAGCACTCACAGCAATTGGGAAAATAAGTCCTCAGTTTCTGAAAGGGGATCTTCATGGTGCATCACAATGTTCCAAGTTTTATTCTCTGATAGAACAGTTATCCTGAGCATTAGAATTAACTTTTAAGGAAAAAAATAGCACAAATCCACTCAATCAGAATTTTACAGGATGGAGCCAAAACAACTGAAAATTTTTAAAATGCTCCACATCTAATGCTGCTGAGCATCCAGATTCAGAAACCACTGATCTAAGGGGCATAGATCACTCTCAGCTTCAGAAATAATTATACTTTTCTTCTTAGACTATTCAGTAATCTCACAGAGTATACACTGCTCCTTAATGGGCAGTAGCAGAAGGATGGATGAAAAAAATCACATTATGAATAGCTCTTGATTCAATGAAAGGGCAGGTAGTCATTTTAAGTGTAGTTTGCATTATATAAGAACAAAAGGATTAAGCATAATAGGAGGCCCATTAAATTGCTATTGCTTTTAGAAGAAATTAAAGGTTATGTTCAGACTATTATAGAATAAAGAAAGAGATTCTTAGAGATATGTTAATCTATAAAATCCTCAGATAGATACATAATGAGCTATCTGGGCAAGCAGGCAGAATAAATAAAATTAATTTATGATTATGCAGTGTAGTAGCTGCTTTACTGTGGATATGGCATGTTATTCATAGAATCTTAGGTCTATTACTTGGGCACAGACATTTAGAAAGATTTTACAAGTTAAAAACAAGAGTAACAGGATATTTTGTCTGGATTTGTGGCCTGTTATGCAGAATCTATTAGTAGGAGGGCTTGAGGTCTCTCTTTGCTCCAGGTATTTTTCTATATTTGATGTTTTCAGCTCCATATTTTGAGAGCAGTGTCATTCTCCAAGTCTCTATTTGTCTCCAGAAATGTATGTTGTCTCTTTCTCCTTCCCTGGCCTCTACTCCCACTGAGTTTGAAGATATGATAAGGAGTTTGATGGATGGGATGGATCTGCCTGGAGCCGATTGCTGGTTAGCCCATTGCTACTCTCTTCAGAAATAATGCACAGCTTGGGTGGGGTGGATTTGCCTGGACCAGCTTGCTGGATAGAACAACACGGCCCTGTCTTTTCAATTGCAACGTGCAGCTGGTAGGCATTCATCTCATCCCTGAAATCCATGCATGCACATGCAGATGGTCCCCAAATATTTGTTTATTGAAAAAGCTATACAATTAAGTAACTGTAATACTTGGGCCATAGACAATTTTTCTCCAGTGGAATGACAAAGCATTAACATAGAGAAGGAAATATTTCTTTCTTAACCTGGTGTAACTTTTCCTGTTTGGACGAGGTAAGAGTTGGAGAGATTTTAGTAGTATGACCAGAATTGCTTTTGAATTTCTAGCTTGTCAAGGTGGCAGGGATGTTAACTGAACCTGACTTCTTTAATGACCATTCAGTGCAGTGTTTTGATGTAGCCCAAATGAGTAGAAGGAGGTTTTGTGGTCAGCAGGAGTGGATCAAACCAAGAGAAGTAGTGGGTTCTGAGCTTGACCTTGCCAGGCACCTCTGAGTTCTCATGAGAGACGCTACAGGCAGTGAAAAGGAGGACAAATTCTATGAGAAATACCCCCTAGAGTGCTTTGGAGTTATCTAGAGAAGATAACCTTTGAAAAGACAGAATATCTGTTTGTTAATTAACCACTGTCATTTAGGATATTGATATAAAAGTGACCTCATTTCTAAGAGCAGAGTGGTGCAGCCTGCCCATATTATTTATATGTGGAATCACTATGCTTAAAAAAGATGCTCAAATGCTCTTTAGAAAAGACAGCTAAAATGGGGATTGCTTTATAGAATAAAGAATGTGCAAGTATTCTATGTCAATTTGAAAACTCTCCTATGAAATAATTTTAACGTGTTCCTTAGTATCACAGTTTATTTACAGTTACTGTTTCAATAACTAGCAATTGTGTTATTTTTATGGCAGTCACCTTCTTTTGTAGAGAAATATTATAGTTGTTTCAGGCCACATTGACTAGTGCAGGGCATGGATGGGACTTTCAGATCATCCTAAATTTGTGGTCCACCTGATGTCTTTGAGTTTTCTTGGCACTTCACGGAACAGAGTTCACAGTGCGTTCTTCTCCAAGGGCCCCAAGAAGATCAGACCCTGAGGGCAAACTGTTGTTCATGCCCAGATGCAAAACCTCAAAACTGCTACATTTTATGAGCAGCAAGTAGCTGGTTTTAAAAAGACTGTTCCACTCTCTGTGGAGAAAGGGTCTTCTGGGCTCCATTCCCAGATGGGTACAACTATTCAATTCTCTTTTGTCTGCAGTGATGCAAGGAGAGAGACGTTTTGTCAAAATAATATGCAATTTTATTCCCAAACTCTACCCTTTTCTAGAATGCTGGTCCCATACCCAGTAGGACTCTGAAGGTACTACAGAAGTGACATGATTCAACAGTTCTCATTGGCTCTGTGTGAGTGTGTGTGTGTGTATGCTTGTACACGTTTTGAAAGTCTTCAGAATATTTTATTCAAGCAAGATCAATTAAATGGGCTCACCATAGATGTAATACTGCAATGGGTGTACAAACCACTCTTCTTATCTTTGTACCCATTGTGGCACATGCCTACTGACACCAGGCCTTCCTGGTTCCCTTTTAGCAAGAGAGTTCATCCAGGACTCTCAAGAATTCTTTTTGCAGTATAAAGACTCCAAATCTAGGTGCCAGAGAATTCTCCAAGGAGCTTCTAGCTCTTGTGCTGTGAGTTTCTAAAAAACTGGTTCAACATTTTGGGGTGTGTTAGCATAATTCTTTTGACTGAATTCTTGTTCATTAACACTGATCAAACCAAAAAAATGTAAGCTGGTATTTAGGAAGCGTGAGTTAAAAGGGCCCTGTGGGGCTTGTCCTGTACAAGACTATTTTTGCCTTAGCCTGATATGCTGTCTTTCCTTTTGATTAAAGGTGACATTCCCAAGATTGGAGTCAATTCTTCGGGCTAGACAACAACTCCTACTTTTTTTTTTTGAGGTACCTGAGCTGAAGATTGAACCCGGGACCTCGTGTGTGGGAAACCAGTGCTCAACCACTGAACCACATAGGCTCCCCTGAGTTGGTTTTTTCATTTGTTTCCTTGTTGTTTGTTTTTGTTCATAGTAGGCACTGGGGACTGAACCTGGGACTCCCCATGTGGAAAGTGGGTGCTCAATTGCTTGAGCCACATCCACTCCCACAACTTCTAGTTTTCTGTATTTAAAATATTATTATTTAGATCCACATACATTACCTGAATTTGGAGGAAGATCTTGAAGATTTGTTTTAATTTTTTGGCTTTCACTGACTAATATGGACATTCTTAGCTATTCGCTATTTAAAGAGTCACAGGAGTAGCTAAGAAGAAGTATTGTTAAGTCTCAATGGATAAACATTAGAATATAACACTCAGTGAGTAAACATAAGTATGGGAGGCTCACATTAATATAATATCTATTCTGCAGTCATTTAATTATAGCACATCATCTTGGGAGCAGTTGGATGGCCATGCTTAAACATGAAACTTGAAAGAACAAAGGAAAACAGAGTGCAAAGAAGTACAAAGTATGTAGTAGCTGCAGAAAGAGAAGAATAGTTGATAGATATCCATGAGAAAAAGGTAGTAACTGCCTGGGATTCTTATGACTTTCTGGTTCCTGGTTCTGGTCCTTCCTAAAACCTGCTGCTCTTGTTGCCTTTGGGTCCACTCAGATAACTCTTTCTCCTGGCAATTAATCTTTGTATTGGTTTGGAGCTAGTTGAATAATTTCCTGTTGCTTCAAGCTAAAAAAATGTCTAGATAAGTCAGTAAAAGCATTAACTGGTAGATATCAGCAGCAAATTAGTAGTAAATTATACCTAGTACAATGCATGGCCTATAGAATATTTTCAATAAATATCGAGAGACAATCTGGCTATGTGGCAGCAAAGAGACTGGAAATGACAGGAAGGAAACCAGAGATTTGTGATAAAACAAAATCCTGAAGAATTTGGCAAGTGATGAGATATGGAAAAAAAAAAAAAAAGGTTTGATACCTGTGGTGAAGATTCAGAGAGAGACGACTTTAAAAGTATATGATTTATCATTTATTTCAAGGTAATCCTCTTCCCATAAATTTATATATTTTTACATCTAAGAGCACAATAACTAATGGGAAAGCACAGACCAAATAAACAGTGATATTTGTAATATATGAAGCATTTGTTATTTACAAAGTACTAACCCACTATGCATTTGATGGGAAAAGCACCGCCCCCTTCTTATCCTTTATTTTATATGTAATGGTTAATGTTTCTAGGACATAGAATGGGAGCTAACGAGTGCTCTCTTTAAAAGGTTAACTTTTGACTTTTTAAAACGAGTGTCAATTTAGTCCTACAGAATGCAATTTTCAAAATGGGGTATTTCTATTTCAGTGAAGGTGTTAGTAAGACAGTGAGTATAAGAGACTTGGTTGTAAATAGCATCAGACACAGCAAGTCATAGCTGAAGGACAGTGTATGTATTTATGTGGGATGGAAAGAACCATTAGTCACCCATCCATCTTTTCAGTCATGAGAGAACAATCCCCATTAGTAACATCATTTTTGAATAATAAGAACACAATGTATGTATGTCCTTGGAAGTTCAATACATAGTGAACCTTATACCTGAGAAATCTGTAGGCACTTGGGAAAATTAATTAACTCATTTATTCCCAAGAATTTATTAGAATTTCTTCTGCATTACTACAGTTACATATTAATATATGTGGATTGCCAAATCATAAATTTAGCCCTCAAAGCAAAAGAGCTGAGAAAAAATGTGTAAAGATTACTTTACATAGTGTCTTGCAAGTAATTTATTTAAGATAAATAAAGAAGGAAGGCATGTTTCCCCAACCCATTTCTGAGTTGATCTTTCTAGTGTGAGATGCACCAGAGCTGTGTATCACAGCAGCTTGACTCTCCGCTCTGATGTTGGTCACTGCTCAGGCTCACCAGTTGCCAAAAGTGTTCCATCTCCAGTCTGAGCTGTTCCTTTCTGTTTTGTACACAGGACCTTTTCCAGTGCTGTGGAAGCCCAGTGATTCCCAGCATAAGCTCAGGCTGGAAGTGTGGGAGAATTTATATACTCAGGGACAACCTTCAATCAATGGAAAAAGGCTCCTGTCCTTTAGGGGGACTATTAACAGAAGCATTCTATATGCTTCTCAGGTAGTCCTGATAAAATTCACCCAGCAAACTTGCTAACGCACCCTCAAATTGGCTTTTGCGCCTTCCTTGTCTTATTTTCCTTGCTCCTTTGCTCCTGCTTCCTGCAAACAGCATTGAAATAAAATCTACCCAAGTCCTTGTCATGGATTCTGTTTTTAAGAAAACCAAAAATATTTTAAGCAAAATTAAATTAAGGTACTAGTTTGCTGTAAATTAGCCTGATTGATTTTCCTATGTAGTTATAGAAACCAGAATTTGATTCTTAGAAGGTAAAATAAAAATAATTAATGAATACCACACTGAAACAATTAACATTTTTTCACCTACAAAAATGGGGATATTTCATTTTATTCTCTACCTGTATTTATGAAACCTTATAGCTGAATTAAATTTTGCAAAACAATTCCGTCATTAGGCATTTTCTCAATTTCTGAAATTTAAATTTCTACCACAACTTTTTCTTTAAGTTTATATTGTTCCTAAGTAAATGTTAATTAATATAAATCAATAAGTAGCACACATTAAATATATTAAACAGAAGAAATTTGTTTTGTATGGTGAATAAATTGTTTCAAAACAAGAATAATTCTCTCTTCTGCTTGTAAGTTCTGATTTCAATAAAAAAAATGTCTGAATGTGAATGGCTACACTTATTCTAAAGAAATTGTACGTAACCAAGATTTGAGTCATAGCTGTTAAATAAATCCCTTTTAATATCTTAGGGAACATGTGGAACTAAAATGGACAAACTGGAATTACTCTTCATTAATTTCATTACTACTAAAATTCTCTTACTAAAGATTTTATAAAGTCTGACTAGCACAACTTTTATAGCTTCAATTGGCAACATAAAAAAAGTGAATTTGAAAGGAATATTTGCATAAATCAGATCTGGAATACATGGTAGTATCTGGAAAATATAAAAAGCATTTTAGAATTACTATATGATTGTTGTGAAGGTTTCACTAAAATGAGTGATAAAAGTAATTCAAAATAAAGGATAATGGTAGTAAAACAGATTATGAATTTTTCAATAAAATACTTTCTTTTAAAATATTCTTAATTTAAAAATCATCACTGGAGGACACTCACATTGAAATTAAAATTGTTTACTCTATATAGAAATTTAGTTTATTAAAGAGAAGCTTGTGCTGTTAAGAGACATGCTAATCTCAATTTGAAAGTTTCTCTTCAGTAGCTTTAAGATGGTGTATTAGTCAAGGTTCTCTAGGGAAACAGAACTGATGGGAGATAACTGTTCATAATATGAGATTTTATAAAATTGTCTCACATAACCGTGGGGATGCAGAAGTCTAAATTCCACAGGGCAGGCTGCAAGCCAGGAACTCCAAAGAACTTCCTTGATGAAATCCCCAGGAGGAGCTGGCTGGCTGAAGTAGAGGTGAAAATTCTCTCTTTTGACTACTGAAATTATCACTTCTCCTTTTAAGGCCTTCAAGTAATTGGATGACAGCATTCTCCTCAGTTGATTGTAGATGTTATAAGCCATAGATGCAATCAACTTACTGATGATTTAAGTCCATGAAATGCCCTCATAGAAACAATTTTGCTAGTGCTTGCCCAAACAAACTACCAGATACCCTTACCTGGATAAGTTGATACATGGGTGTAACCATCACAGAAGTCTTTCGTAGGGTTCTAAAAATTTTATTTAGAATATTTATCAACAAATATAGTTACGCCAATAAAACTTTAACAGCAAAATACAATTGTATGCTTATTCAGAAATAATGCATGATTATAAATCCAAAGTGATCATTAGCTAAAATAAAATGATTATAAATGTCACTTGGAACTGAGAAATTACTGATGTGGACCACCAACTTAGGAGATATTAATATTTTTAAGGTTACATATAGTCTTACTTTACTCCTACTTTAATTTAAAACATCTGAAATTTTATGCTCAGTCTTGGTCAGTCTATCATAGGGTAAAAAATTTCAACCTCCTTCTGCATTAACAATTTATGTGTAGGTAATTTAAATATTACTTTGATCTGATGAGCCTTGGTCAACCATATATGACATCTGATAACATATGGTATATGCTTTTCTGTATTTCAAAAATGAGACTGGATACATTCACCTAAATAAACAGTAAAGATGTTTAATCAAGAGTGGTTCTAAAATAATAATAATATATGTGACATACACAAGAGAAAAATAAACTCAACCATTGACAAATATTTTAGATAATATGAATTATGAAAGAAATAAGATATTTACTATTTACTCTATACTTTGCAAAAGAATGTGTTCTATGCAACTCAATTTTTATCTTCCATTTTTAACTTCTAATATTATAACACATTGAAATCATTATTCAGATAATGGTTTGTTAGTATATGTGGATGGTATATATCAACTAAACACTTTCTTCATGAGGATAAGGGGTAGAAAACATTACACGCATTACACAATGAAGATCTTCAAAGTTTCTGAAAGTAAAATTATGTTTTGGGTCAAATGAGATCCAATTCCTTTTCAGTATCATATCATTAGCATACCAAAATCAGGGAGGTGGGAGCAGCCCATCCTTAGTGCATGCAATTAAAGGATGCATTTTTTTTTGTAGAGAATTCAAAGGCAATTCTAAAACTCATTAAATATGTTGGCTTTTTAAATCACAGTATGCCAGTGTTTTAAATAATGTCAATGATAAATAACCACCTTCCCCAAAAATCGTGTGTAGGTTTCAGTTCTAAATAATTGCTGCAAGTACTGTTTGCATGTGTAAATGTATATTCTACAAGTTTCTTAATGTAAGTCAGTTTTTAAAAGTTCATTTGTAATATTGGTCCATGACACAATGGACTCAGAAACACACATGTTGAGAGCAAGTTTGTAATAGTTTAAATATTTTTGTGATTACTTCAAGTGTAGTCTGTGTCTTCTTTGCATAAGTTGTGAGATAGGGGCTCTCTTTCTTTCTTTTAGCTATGGATATCCGTTCTACCGGCACCATTTGTTGAATAGACTGGGGAGATTTGATAGCCATGTCAAAAATCACTTCACCTTATATGTGAGGGTCTATTTCTGAATTCTCAATACAGGTCCATTGGTCAATATGAATATCTTTATGCCAGTACCATGCTGCTTTTACCACTGTTGCTAAGTAATATGCTTTAAACCTCCAACTTCGTTCCTTTTAAGACATTTTTGGCTATTCAATGCCTCTTACCCTTCCAAATAAATTTGATAATTTCCTTTTCCATTTCTGTAAGAAAAGGCTTTGGGGATTTTTATTGAGATTGTATTGAATCTGTAAATCAGTTTGGGTAGAATTGACATCTTATCAATATATAGTCTTCTAATCCATGAACATGGAATGTCCTTCCATTTATTTCTGTCTTCTTTGGTTTCTTTTAACAATGCTTTGTTGTTTCCTGAATGTAGTTACTTTATGTTCTTGTTAAGCTTATTCCTAAGTATTTGATTCTTTTAGTTGATATTGTAAAAGGATTTTTTTTTTTCTGACTTCCACCTCAGAGTGCTCATTACTAGTGTATAGAAACACTACTGATTTTGGTTATTAGCCTTTTATCCTGCCACTTTGTTGAACTCATCCATTAGTTCGAGTGGCTTTGTTGTGGATTTCTTGGGATTTTCTAGGTATAGGATCATGTCAGTGAATAGTGAAAATTTTACTTCTTCTATTCCTATCTGGGTGCCTTTTATTTCTGTTTCTTGCTTAATTGCTCTAACTGGAACTTACAGAACAATATTGAATAATAGTGGTGACAGTGGACATCCTTGTCTTGTTCCTCAGCAGGAAAGGTTTCAGTCAATCACCATTGAGTACAATGTTAGCTGTGGGTTTTTCATATATGCACATTACCATGTTGAGAAGGTTTCCTTCTATTCCTAGCTTTTTGATTTTTTTCTTTTATGTAGGAAAGATGATGAATTTTGTCTAATGTCTTTTCTGCATCAATCAAGATGATCATGTGATTTTTCTTCTTAAATTTATTAATGTGGTGCATTACACTAATTGATTTTTTTTGTGTTGAACCACCCTTGCATACCTGGGATAAAACTCAGTTGATCATGGTTTATAATTCTTTTTATGTACTTATGGATTGGGTTAGCAAGCATTTTATTGAAGATTTTTCTGTCTATAATTATTAGAGAAATTGATCTGTAATCTTATTTTTTGTGATATCTTTGTGTGGGTTTGGTACTAGGGTAATGTTGGCTTCATAGAATGAGTTCAGTAGTATTTTCCCCTGTTCATTTTTTTAGAATAGTTTGAACAAGATTGGTATTATATCTTCTTTGATATGATAGCTGAGAAACCATGTAGTCCTGGGCTTTTCCTTTTGGGGATTTTTTTTGGTGACTGTTCCAATCTCATTACTTGTGATTGGTTTGTTGAGGTCTTCTAGTCCTTCTAGGATCAGTATAGGTTGTTCACGTGTTTCTAGGAATTTGTCCATTGTGTCTACATTGCATACTTTGTTGGCATACAGTTTTTCATAATATAGTCTTATGATCTCTTTTATTTCTGTGGGTTCAGCTGTAATGTTCCCCATCTCATTTCTGATTTTATTTATTTGCATCTTTTCTCTTTTTTTCTTTGTCAGTCTAGCTAAAGGTTTGTTAATTTTGTTGATCTTCTCAAAGAACCAGATTTTGGTTTTGTTGATTTTTAAAATTATTTTATTGTTCTCTATTTCATTCTAGATGTCATTTATTTCTGCTCAAATCTTCATTATTTGTTTCCTTCTGCTTGCTTTGGGATTTGTTTGTTGTTAGGTCTTTGATTTTAGCTCTTTCTTCTTTTTTAATGTAATAATGAAGGCTATAAATTTTCCTCTCAGCATTGCCTTCACTGCATCCCATAGGTTTTGATATGTCATGTACTCATTTTCATTTGTCTCAAGATATTTATTGATTTCTCTTGCAATTTCTTCTTTGATCCACTGGTTATTTAAGAGTGTGTTCTTTAATCATCATATATATGTGAAATTTCTTTTTCTGCCTGCTATTGATTTCCAGCTTCATTCCATTATGATCAGAGAAAGTGCTTTGTATAATTTCAGTCTTTTTAAATTTATTGAGTCCTTTCTTGTGGCTCAACATACAGTTTATCCTGAAGCATGATCCACAAGCATTTGAGAAGAATGTATATTCTGTTGTTTTGGGATGTAATGATCTATAAATGACTGTTAGGTCCAGTTCATTTATCATATTATTCATGCTCTCTCTTTCCTTATTTATCCTCTATCCAGATGTTTTATCCAATGTTCAAATTGGTGTATTGAAGCCTCCAACTATTATTAGACAGTTGTCTATTTCTCCCTTGAGTTTTGCCAATGTGTGTCTCATGTACTTTGGGGCACCCAAGTTAGGTGCATAAATATTTATGATTGCTATTTCTTCTTGGTGAATTGCCCCTTTTATTAATACATAATAACATTTTTCATATCTTATAACAGTTTTGCATTTAAAATCTATTTTGTCTGATATTCATACCTTTACCCCAGATCTTTTTTGGTAATTATTTGTGTGGAATATATTTTTCCAACCTTTAAATCTCAGTCTGATTGTGTCCTTGTGTCTAAGGTGAGTGTCTTGTAGAGAGCTTATAGATGGCTCATATTTTTTTTATCCATCCTGTCAGTCTATGTCTCTTGATTGGGGAGATCAATCCATTAATGTTAAGTTTAATGTTATTACTGTGAAAGCATTACTTAGTCAATTTTATCCTTTGACTTTCCATTGTCATATCTTACTATTGTTTCTCTTTTTACCTTTTTAGTTACTCTTACAAATATTTTTCATTTCAACGCTCTTCTTCAAGTCTCTTGACCCTGTCTTTTCCTTCTAGGCTGCAAAACTCCCTTCAGTATCTCTTATAAATCTGGTCCTTGGTAACAAAATCTCAGTTTTTGTTTGTGAAGACTTTAAACTCATCCTCATTTTTGAAGGACATTTTTGCCAAATAAAGAATTCTTGAATGGCAGTTTTTCTCTTTTAGAACTTTAAATATATCATATCACTACCTTCTTGTTTCCTTGGTTTCTGATAAGAGATTGGCGCTTAGTCTTATTGAGTTTCCCTTGTATGTGTTGCATTGTGATTCTCTTGCTGCTTTCAGAATCCTCTCTTTATCTCAGGCATTTGACATTCTGAATAGTAGGTGTCTTGTAGTAGGTCTATTCAGATTTATTCTGTTTGGGGTGCATTGTCCTTCTTAGATATTGTTATTTATGTTAGATATTGTTATTTATGTTCATAAGGGTTGGGAAGTTTTTGGTCATTTCTTCAAATATTTTTTCTGCCCCTTTTTCGTATTCTTCTCCTCATGGGACATCTATAGCACATATGTTTGTGCATTTCACGCTGTCATTCAATTCCCTGAAACCTGTTCAATTTTTCTCCATTTTTTTTCTCTTTCTGTTTTCCTGTCTTTTCAAGTTCAGAGAAATCCAAACCAGTTGGACATATATGGTAGCCAACACATCAATATTAATTGAACTAACAGAGGTTTTTAAGTCAGGTAATATAGAGTCTAAACATAAAATAATTGTATTTGAAAGTACTGAGAAAGAAAAAGTGGCAACATAAAGTTTTATTACTAGATAAGTTGTCATATCAAACAGCCATAGAGAAAGTTTTCTAAGCATAGGTGCTCAGTAAAAGATATTCTAAAGCATTTTCTTTGGCCAGAAGGAAATTTAACTTAGAAAGAAAGAGAGCAAAGTTAAGCATGCTGGAAATCTTGGATAAGTACTAAATTTAAAAAAATTAATTTCTGGGAATAGATTACAGTTGACAAAATTTTAGACAAATAGCATTGAAAATGAGAAATCAAATAACAGTTATACCATTCTAATATTTTTGACTATTACAAGATAGATTAGTATTGAGTAACATTATACTTTGTTAGTTTTATGTTTTAAAACATTTAAGTGCTAAACTTTGCAAGAGTTACCAGCAGAAGCAGGTAATTTAAATGTTTAAATTCCAAATATGCAAGGATTTAAAAAAAGGAAGGGGTATATTTAAAATTGATCAATATAGTAGTATTCAAAACAAAGGAAAAGAAGTAAAAGAAAAGATAGAAATAAAGACCACCATATCAATAATTACCAGAAATGTAAATAAAGTAAACTTACCAATTTAAAAGGAGGGAATTATCAGAATATATAAAACACCCACCATCATCAAGAACATCAAACTATACACAGATTTGAAGAAAAACATAGTTTGCAAACCAAAGATTGAAAATATATACCAAGGCCATATATTGCAAAAGAAAGCTGGCTTTAGAAACATTAATATTAAAGGAATTCAATTTAATGCCAAACATTAATATAGATGAAAGGCATTACAAAATGAGAATGAGCAAATCCATTGAGGAGATTTAACAAAGATTAACTCCAAGCAATTGCATATATATACTGAAATATATAAGGGAGCAACTGAGAGTTGAGAGGAAAAAATGGTTGCATTTACAATCATAATAAATATTTATGTTAGTTTTTACATACTTCTTTCAGAAGATGACTTTTGTAAGGAGGATGTTTATTTTCCATTTGTATGGAGCATGCTACATAGGAGATAAAATTGTTATAAATATCAACTGAATTAGGGTATTCTAGCCCCCACCATAAGTCACAAAAATATCCAAATTAATATGCATGCAAGGTTTTCTGACCATGATGCTGTTAAATTGAAAAGCAACTATAAAATGCCCCCATATGGTTGAGAAAATACTTTTAAATAACTTGTGATTTACATAGAAAATTACAAGAGAAACTGCACATTATTTTGAATTAAATTATAAATATTCTTATAAACTTATGCAGGATGTAGGTAAAAGGTGACTTAGAAGAATTTTTATGGCTGAAGCTGTTTCACTAACAAAGAATCAAAAAGAGAAATCAGGAAAATAATGAGGTAATTATTCAACTCAAGCAGCTAGGATGATATACATGAAAAGAAGGTAGAATATTTCACCTGCGTTCAGTGATCTCCAATAGACATAGCTCTTAAAATTTTGAAATGTCTTGAATTTTGCTGTTTTTGTTGTTGATTGTGGTGTGTTATTGACATTTGGTACCAATGAGACAGGAATACTAAATGTTCTACAATGCACTGTACAGTTCCATGTAATGAAGGGTTCAGTAACCCCAAATGCCAAGAGACATTGCATTAAGAAACATTAAATGACAGTGAAAAAAAGTCTGAAAATTCCAAAGTGGATGAAGATGTTGTCAAATGGGAGTTCACATACATTGCTGGCAGGACCCTAAATTAATAAAAAAACATTTGAAGAATGCTTTGACAATATCTGATAATGTTAAAAATGTACACACTTTACACACATCCTGGTATTTACACCTTCCATTTATGAGTGTATACTCTAGAAAAGCTCTTCCACATGTGTACCAGAAAACATAGGCAATAATGCTCACAGCAGCATTGTTTGGATTAGGAAAATTGGGGGAAACTTAGGTGTAAACCAATAGAAAATTAAATCGATTCACAGTACATTCACACAACTGAACATCGTTTACCAATGTAAATGAGTGGAATAATTCTATATGTAGATTCA
The DNA here is from genome assembly GCA_029593785.1 of Cabassous unicinctus. Classification (NCBI taxonomy): domain Eukaryota; kingdom Metazoa; phylum Chordata; class Mammalia; order Cingulata; family Chlamyphoridae; genus Cabassous; species Cabassous unicinctus. The sequence goes on along the minus strand of JAQZBX010000110.1, from coordinate 81,035 downwards.
CCATAAAATGCAGAATGAATAAAAACTTTTCAAAATATATTCAGTTCAAAACTCATAAAATTCAAGACACGCATAATTCTATATATTATTCATGGATACATATATGTAATAAAATTATAACATATGAACTAGAAGGATCAACATCAAATTCATTATATTGATTGCTTTTGAAGAGGAAGGGGGAGAGCTATGAGACAGAAAAAGAAGACACACCATACTTTACCTTCATGTGTTATTTTACTTTTCTTGAAAAAGGAGAACATGACAAAATATTAACCTTCATTCATTTTGTCTGGCCCTTACATTGATTCTGTAACTTTATTTTTTAAGTGAAGTTTTTCATTAATAATCTCAAATCCATTGAATTGTCTTATTTAAATTTATGGGATAGTAAATTAAATATTAGAATCTACACTGGAATTAAGATCTTTGGATGACAGATTTCTTGCTTTGTACCCCAAATAATACAGTACATTTCATATTTTCATGAATTCCTCTTGTGCTGACTATTTTGGACATTATTAATTGACGTGTTTGTAAACTTTCTTAGACTTGTAGGTTAAAATGACCAGTTCATCTACTCTTAAATACCAAGGCATTTTTTTGAACTTTGATTATTGTTTCCGCCCTTCCTTATCTTCGTAGAGTTCTAAATTCTGTGAAATCCTATTGCAAACCATGCCTGCTATCTCATTTCACTAAGACCTATGCCCTATCACACAACCCAGATATAGATGTTATATTCTGTCTTGCTTTTCACTTATTTGCTTCCCTTTAACTCATCAAATCTTCTACTTAGGCGTTCATTCATTCCCATTACAATTATATATAGTGCTACTCTATCACTGGCAGTGCATTACAGTAATCTAAGTTCTGGGGCTCCAGTATAGTATGATACATTTTATGCTGGGTTAAAAAAGAGAGCAGCTCAGAGGAGATTTAGATCAGACATGGTATTCATGAAATGCTGATTGTTATGTCTAAGCTCTGATCTGAAATGAGATTAGAATTAAGGAGGAGCCCTTGTGGCAGCAAAGGAGTACCAAGTTAAGGGAATATGGATGGGACTCAGAATCTAACCTCTGTTGCCTAACGATTGCACGTTTGCAAACATTTGGAAACACTTTATGATTTTATGTGCAAGACCATTTGCCAGGAGGTATATGCGTTGTTTCTAAGCAGCAGTTTCCACTCTGTGTCCAGAATATTGTTGGGAAAGGAATAATTTAGCTACATTGTGGAGAGTTCTGATTAAAATACAAATGAGTAATTTTTTTCGTAGGTCATAGGGACAGATGAAAAGTTTTTAGCCTGCATTCTGTGTTAGGGAATGAGGAGCACATATTCAGACCTACAGTATGGAAAAATCAGTTCAAAAGTTGCATGTGAATGATAATCATCATCTTCTGTGATTCAGAGAGAGTTCTCTGATGACAGAAATCATAGCACCTTTATTACTGTTTATTTATTTAAAAATGGACACAATAAATGTTGAGTGAAAGAATAAACGCTGCTTTTTATTCACCAATCATTTATTGAGTACTTACTTGTTTTAGATAATTCACTGGGTTTTAGAAATAAAGTGAAGTGCAGTAGCCACTTTTTTGTCTGACTCCCTGGTCTCTGCATTAAGTCTTGCTTAATACAAATGTTGTCTACATGGACCTCAGATTGTTTCCAAATTGAAGACCCTTCTGAGGCCAAGCTATGTCTGTGTCTGCTTGTAGGTCTTCTTAATACTTGCTACTAGGACTTCCTAATTCAGCTTATAGTGCATATTTATTTCCTTGAAGGCATCCTTCTTTGCTCAGGCTCAACTTGCCACCAAACAGGCCGTAACTTCTTTCCTAACTAGAGAAGTTGATCTCTTTCTCCAAATTCCTTCACTTGTGTGATGGAACTCCAAATATGTTTATCATGTAATATTTTTATTTGGAACATCATTTAAAATATCATTAGCAAGTACTTAGAATTGTGTTTAAGCAAACCTTTTTTTTTTTTTTTAACTCAATTATGTTTCTTGTACAAAAGAAGGGAAAATGTTATCTTTATCCAGCCCATCTAACACTATTGAACAGGGAATTCCTTTGTATGACATCTATTCACTTATAGTATTTCTCCTTTAAAAGGATGACCTTTTCATTGATTTTTTTGGTGGGATGGCTTTTTTATATAAAAAGAAAGGAGCAAATGAAAAGAATTGCCTTTCTCTTACACTTTAGAAATTTCCACTATTATTAGGAAAGTGGAAAGGTGATTTTGTTTTTGTTTTTTTGATTACTCATGTGTTTTTTTCCTGTAGTAGCTTCTTGATAGATTTGACAAATAAACCAGATTTCAAGTTGTCTTTAGAAATACAAACCCAAGAGGGACTATGTGTCACCTGTGACATTTTTCAGAATATGTGCAATGTGAATTAAAAAAAAAAAAAAGATAAAAATGGTTAAAGCATTCTTTCATATCCTGACTCTTTCCCTTGCTTGATTGGTTAGAAATGATGATGTGATTCATCATCTCCACTTCAGCTGTTGGGGATAAACCTTCCAGAAATGCTGACAGGATCAAGAGGACATCTCTTCCCCTTTGTCTCTTGTAAAATCCAGTCATGGGTAATTAAGCTATGACGAAAGGAGCCAACTTGAAATTCTAAAGAAACATTGCTTCGCACAAAATGTGCTGTTTACTCCTTCCAGCAGCCAAAACTGATTAAACTCAACCATCATCAATTCATTAAAATGAAATTACAAAGGAGAATATACACATAACTTATAAATTTATACTCGCTCCCAAGCAGATTGACTTCCTCAGGAAGACTGCTTTGGGTTAGAACAAAGGAATCACACTGAAATTTGTCATTCAGAAACTATTCTGATGTTCTCTTCCATTGCTATTGTAAGAGGAGATGATTATATCAAGCTATAATGATTTAAAATATTAAACCTCCAATTTCTTCTTTTAGTTTATTGTCCCAAGACCTTGAATTTATATCTTTGATCAATTTGAAAACTCCTGCTATAATCCTGGGCAATATCAGATTTAGCCTGAAGGCTGTTGTGTTCACTTTTCCATTATATTTGAATTTCAACATAGAGCAAAACCAAAATGCATGGAACAACAAATAACCTAAAGGTAAAAGATATTGCATATAAAACATTACAGAACTTTTCTGAGAGATACAAAAGAGGTCTTGAATAATGAAGAGGTCTTGAATAATGTTTAGGAAGAAATTAATTCTACTAAAATGAATTTACAGAGTGAAATAAATTTTCTTTTATAGTTTGACAAAATTTTTCTTACTTTCATATTGAAGAAGGAAAAATGAAGAACAATTGGAGAAAAATTTTAAATAGAATAATAACGATCCAGGACAATTTCTATTAGATATTAAAATGATTTGATTAAGTTCTGCCTCAAAACCAAAGTAAATAGTAGGAAGTGAGAGACAGCCCTAAAACTAATATAATTATATATTGTTTTAGTTTGCCAAAGGGCTGCCAATTCAAAGTACCAGAAATGTGTTGGCTTTTATAATGGGAAATTTATTTGGGTAAACCGCTTACAGTTGCAAGGCTGTGAAATGTCCAATTCAAGGCACCATCAGAGGTGCTTTCTCACCAAAATTGGGCACTGTTGATCCTGTTGTCTGGCCACGTGGTGAAGCAAGATAGTTTCTCGAGCCCTGCCTAGGGAAATGCAGATCAAAACTACAATTAGATGTCTTTTCATACCTATTAGTCTGGCCGCTATCAAAATGTTGGAAAACTGTAAATGTTGGAGAGGATGTGGAGAGATAGGAATGCTTATTCCCTGTTTTTGGAAATGTAGAATGGTACAGCTGCTGCAGAGGACTGTTTGGTAGTTCCTAAGAAAGTTGAATATAAACTTGTCATGGGACTGGGCAATACCATTACTAGGTACATACCCAGAAGAACTAAGAACAGAGACATGAACAGACATCTGCACACCGATGTTCTTAGTGGCATTATTCACGATTGCCAAAAATTGGAAACAACCCAGGTGTCCATCAACTGATGAATGGATAAACAAATTGTGGTGTATACACATGATGGAATATTATGCAGCAGTATGAAGAAATGAAGTTCTGAATCATATGACACCATGGCTGAACCTGGAGGACATTATATTGAGTGAAGCAAGCCAGACACAAAGGATAAATAATGTATGCTTGCACTATTATGAACTAAATATATTGTGTGAACTCATGGAGTTAATAATTAGAATATAGGTCACCAGAAATTAGAAGGGTAAAGAATGGAAAGCTAAGAGTTACTCTGTGCAGAATTGGTTAAAAAAAAAAAAAGGGTTGTTTGGAAATCAATAGAAATGGTTAAAGCATATCATGGTGTTTGTAACTGGCAGTGCTATTGTATGGGTATGACAGTGGTTGAAAGGGAAAATTTAAGTAATGTATATTACTAGATGGAACAAGACTGTAACACAGGATTCTATAAGATAGTAAAACTTCATATTAAACACTAATATGGGTGATATTGCATATATAAGACAGTTTTTACAAAATATATATACAATTATACTAGAAAGAAGGAAAAAGAATAGCAGCTATGTACAGCAGGGGAAGCATAGAGGCTTGAGAGATGATGAGGTTTTATTATTATTATTATTACTGGAATAATGAATGTGCTTTAAGAATGATTGCAGTGATAAACGCACAAATATGTGATTACACCAAATACCATTGATTGTACACTTTGGATTGATTTATACTTTATTAATATGTATCAATAAAATTGATTAAGAAAGAAAATAAAAAATAAGTGAAACCCCAGGCAACCAAAATTGTGACCCCTTTTCCAACCTAACCTTGCCACCTTACAGCTAGAATTGTCAAAATAATTTCCTATAATCACTATGGCAACTGAAATATCAATTTCAAGTATGCTACCTCCCTTTTCTTCCAGCTATTAACTTAGGATTCTTACTATGCCAATTTTGAAATTCTGTTGAGAGTTTTAAACTGTTGAGTCTACCATTTTTCTACTATTTCCACCTTTGGTCCTCACTTGCCTCTTTTTTTGTAGTGCAAATCATACTGGTTTCTATTATTTGTAATAAAAAATTTTATTTTTTAGAGAAATTTTAGATTTACAGAAAAAGTACACTGAAATTATAGGGAATTCCCATATACCCCACCTCCCCACACACACATAATTTCCCCTATTATGAACACCTTACATTAGTGTGGTACATTTGTTATAATTGATGAAGCAATATTGAAGCATTGCTACTAACCACAGTCTTTTTTTCAGCTTAGATACCTTCAAAACTGCCCAGGCATCTCTTCTCTCTTCTCACCTCAGAAGTGTTTACAATGGCTGACTACTCCCTCCTTTGCTTTCCACATTCTCTTTTCTTGGCTTCATTGATCATAGCTTTTCTCCAGTCTCACCGGCCATTTTATTTCTGTCTCATTTTCAGGTTCCTCTCCTCTGCTCAATTTCTAAACACTGTAATGCTGCAGGGCTTTTTCCTGACACAGAGTGAGGATTGAGATCTATTTATGTGAACCAACTCTATCTCTTGCCTGTTTACACTTTGCTCATAGCCATTTCGTGCACTCTAGCCTCATGCTGTTATTTCAGTTTCTCAGAAATACCAAGATCTGGTCTTTCTCAGGGTTCACACTAGCTGTTCTCTCTGCCTGGAAATGTGTTTGGCCAGATCTTGACATGACTTTTTTTTCTATATTTTGGTCTAAATTAAAAATCTCATTAGAAAGGACTTCCTTGACCACCACTCTGAAAGATTCCTCAATTTCAATTATGTCACCCTATTTATTTTTTTCTTAGCATGAAAGAATAATTTTTCCTTTATATGTTATTGCATTAGAGTAGTATCTCTCTCTCACTACTGTAGAATGGTTTGTTGAGAATAGGAACCTTGTCTGTTTGCTCACCAGTGTACATGAAGGAGCCGAACAGTACTTAGCTGACAAGAGGCATGCAATGAACATTTAGAATGAATAACACTGAAAACAAGAAAAAAATTACCAGGGTGGCATGAGTGTAGGAGCAGAGTGAGAGAGGCACTTTGAAAGTTTGAAATTGGAATATGGCTTATTTCAAAAAATAAATTTTGGCAATACATATTAAATATTGACACATGTTTATACCCATTGACCCAATCTAAATTAATGTCTAATTCATTAATTATTAATTGACAACTCCCAATATAGTAACTTATTTTGCCTATGGGTTTTCAAAGATTTTATAACATATGTGTATATGTTTAGAATTGTGTTTAGCTTGCAACACTGTGTCATCACTTACAGTTCTGTGATGTTTAGTTAGCAAAGAGTTATTTTTCATCATTGTCAATTAAAATATCAGAAATTTTAAAGATATGACCCAGGTATACCTTCTATTTCTGATCATCAGTCAGATCAAACAGTGCTCCTTCACATACGCACATACACAAACACACACACACACACAATTCCCAGTGAGTTAAAAAGAAACTATTTGGTAGTATTTTCCCGGCATTATGGGAGAAATAGAAGCTGACACTGGAAATCAAAATGCACACACTGGTAACAAGTACCTTAGCTTGGCATATAAACATTAAATATATAATTTGCAGGTATAGATTTGAAAAGCAGTGCAGATCACTATGTAGACAGTATATTTGTAGATATATGAATCTATTGACTTGTGTATAAAAACTACATTACATTACATTTTTAATATAATGGCTCTTTCCCCAGTGTGTGTGTTTGTTTGTTTAGATGATAGTTACATAGATATAGATAGTTGAGAAGAAAGTATTCTACCTTATCTAATTTGCTTTCTACTTTAATCTATCAATATTCCTATTCAATAGGATATAATAAATTACACAGACACAAATGCACATGTATATATTTGAATAGTTTGGTCTTTTAATGGAAATGGAATGTTTGCTTTCCAAACAATAATAAAATATATTTATATATATTTACATAAATCATATAAAGATTAGCATGAAGATAAAATATTCAGTAGGTAAAAGGGGCCCAAATACTTGTTCACTTTAAATGCTATAAATTATGAATATCAACACAGATATTCTATGATACCTTGGAAAAATGTTTACTTTCCTTTGTATTCTTGTTTTGATATACCATATGATCTCTAGTGATGCTGCAACAAATAACATGTAAAAACGTATATTAGGAACTTCAAACATATAAAGTACTGCATTAAGATTTAATAAGTATTTAGAAAAATTTGAGAACTCAGATGCATTTAAATATAATCTATCAAGATGTATTATAGTACTACTACTTCTTTCTAAGCAACTCTGAACAACATAGATTCATAATTAACAGCAGCATTTATATTTATTTATTGCAATTGTATTTGCTGAAGTAATATGTTAAATTATTGATATTATACTTAAAATTATCCTATTTCTATTTAGAGATTAGAAACACAAATTCAAGGCACTGAACATGACCATTATGCCATTCATTAGTTCATCTACTGATTCACTCAAAAGTCTTTTATGTGATTTAGTCATACTCCTAACTTACTAAGATTTTTATCAAGAATGGGTACTGATTGTAAACTTACAACTTCCTTAATAAAAAAAAGAAACAGGCGAAATTACTTTTAAGAATACATTTTATTTAACCCCATATATCCAAACTATTGTCCTTTCAGCATATAATAAATATTTAGAAATTAAAAAAAATAATGGAAGCTGAATTTTTTTAAATGCACTTTACCCTCATCTTTTTAAATGTCCTTATTTTTCTCCTCCTTGAATTGTTTAATGTGGTGAAGTATAATAGTTTTATAATGTTAAAAATCCATGTATTACTGGGATAAACCCAACTTATTCATGGTATATTATCTTTATACACATATATATTGCTACATTCAAGTTGCTAATAATTTATGTCATGTTTTTGTATCTATATTCATGGCTAAATTGATTCATAATTTTTCTCTTATGTTCTTGCTTATGTTACTCTCTTAAAATGAATTGGGTATGTTCTGGTTTATGTCTTGTTTTATTCTCTGGAAGAATCTGTTAGAGATTTGTGCCATTCCCTGAATGTTTGCTATATTTTGCCTATAAAATGTCTGAGCCATGTTTTTGTTGTTTTGTTGTTGTTGGTGTAATGTTTTCTTTGTGGAAAGATGTTAAACTAATTTTTTTAAGAAACAAATCAATTTTATTGATTCCTGTTCATAAAGCATACATTTTTGTCCAAATTCAATGGTATTTGGTATAATTACATAGTTGTGTGTTCATCACTTCAATCATTATTAGAGCATTTTCATTATTTCAATAATAATAATAAACAAAAAACAGACAAACAAAAAAGAAAATTCCTCACCTTTCAATCTCTCTGAGCTTCTCCTACTGTACATAGCTGGTGTTTCTGGCTATTCTATCCAAAGTGTATAATTAATGGCTTTTAGTATAATCACAATGTTGTACATTCATCATCTCAAAAATTTTAGAACAATTTTATTACTCCAAAAAGAAAGACTCTACAAATCCTTAGCATTCCTTCCTCAAACCTACATAACCACTAATTTCCTTTCATCTTTATAAATTGATTTATATTTACATTTTATATAAATGGAATCATAAAATATGTAGTACTCTATGTCTGGTCTCCTTCACTTAGTATAATGGGCTTTTCTGGTCTGGTATTAACATTTGGTACTATTAACTTAAATTTGTTCAACTTCAAAGAAAAATGATCCTATACATGCAATTCTACCCATATTCATATTTCACATAATATATTTATATTTTACATAATATATTTAGTTCATAATAGGGCAATCATACAGTATTTGTTCTTCTGTGTCTGGCTTGCTTCACTCAACATAGTGTCCTCCAAGTCCATCCATGTTGTCATATATTTCACAACTTCATTTCTTCTTATCGCTGCATAATATTCCATCATGTATATACTCCACAATTTGTTTATCCATTCATTAGTTGATAGACACTTGGGCTGTTTCCAGCCTTGTGAATAAAGCTGCATTGAACAATGGTGTGCAGATCTATTTGGGTGACTGCTCTCAGTTTTTCTGGGTATATACCTAGCAATAGTATTGCTGGGTCCCACGGCAAGTCTGTATTCAACTTCCTTAGGAACTGCCAAACAGTCCTCCACAGTGGCTGTACCATTCTACATTCCCACCAGCAGTGAATAAGCATTCCTATCTCTCCACATCCTCTCCAACATTTACAATTTTCTGACTTTTTAATAGTGGCCAGTTGAATGGGTGTGAAATGATACCTCATTGTAGTTTTGATTTGCATTTCCCTAATTGCTAGTGATGTTGAACATTTTTTCATGTGTTTCTTCACCATTTGTATTTCTTCTTTGGATAGATGTCTTTTCAAGTCTTTTGTCCATTTTTTAATTGAATACTTTGTCTTTTTATTGTTGAGTTCTATGATCTTATATATCATGGATATTAAACTCTTATCAGACATGTGATTGCCAAATATTTTCTCCCATTGAGTCAGCTGCCTTTTCACACTTTTGATGAAGTCCTTTGAGGTGCAAAAGTGTTTAAATTGAGGAGGTCCTATTTATGTATTTTTTTTCTTTTGTTGCTCATGCTTTGGGTGTAAAGTTTAAGAAACTACCACCTACCACAAGGTCTTGAAGGTGTTTTCCTACATTTTCTTCTAGGAGTTTTATGGTTGTTGTTTTTTATATTTAAGTCCTTGATCTTTTTTGAGTTAATTTTTCTTTAAGGCATGAGATAGGCGTCTTCTTTCTTTCTTTTGAATATGGATATACAGTTCTCCCAGCACCATTTGTTGAACAGACCCTTCTGGCCCAGCTAGGTGTGCCTAACAGCCTTGTCAAAAATTGCTTGACTATAGATGTGAGGGTCAATTTCTGAGTTATCGATTTGGTTCCATTCATTGATCTGTCGGTCCTTATGCCAGTATCATGCCGTTTTTACCATTGTTGTTAAGTAATAAGCTTTAAAGTCAGAAACAACTTCATTCTTCTTTGTTAAGACATTTTTTTGCTACTCAGGACCCTTACTCTTCCAAATAAATTTGATTATTGGCTTTTTGATTTCTGCAAAAAGGCTGTTGTGATTTTTGTTGGGATTGCATTGAGTCTGTAAATCAGTTTGGATAGAATTGACATATTAACAATATTTAATCTTCCAATCCATGATCATGGAATGTCCTTCCATTTATTTAACTCTTCTTCAGTTTCCTTTAGCAATATTTTGTAGTTTTCTGAATACAGGTCCTTTGTATCCTGGGTTAAATTTATTCCTAAATATTTGATTGTTTTAGTCGCTAGTATAAATGGATTTTTTTCTGATTTCCTCCTTAGATTGCACATCAGTAGTGTATAGAAATGCTATTGATTTTTACATGTTAATCTTGAATCTCGTCACTTTGCTGAATTTGTCAATTAGTTCTAGTAACTTTGTTGTGTATTTTTCAGGAGATTCTAGATATAGCATGGTATCATCAGTGAGTAGTGAAAGTTTTACTTCTTCCTTTCTGATTTGGATGCCTTTTATTTCTTTATCTAGCCTAATTTCTCTAGCTAAAACCTCTAGCAAATATTGAATAACAATGGTGAACACAGGCATCCTTGTCTTGTTCCTGATCTATGCTGGAAAGCTTTCCGTTTTTCATCATTGAGTACTATGCTAGCTGTAGGTTTTTCATTTATGCATTTTAGCATATTGAGAAAGCTTCTTTCCATGCCTATCTTTTGAAGTGTTTTCATCAAGAAAGGGTTCTGTATTTTGTCAAATGCCTTTTCTACATCAATTGAGAGGATCATATGATTTTTCTTCTTCAATTTATCAATGTGATTTATAACACTAATTGATTTTCTTGTGTTGAACCACCCTTGCATACTTGGGCCAAAACCCACTTGATCGTGGTGCATAATTATTTTTAGTGTGCTTTTGGATTCTGTTTGCAAGTATTTTTTTGAGGATTTTTGCATCTGTATTCATTAGAGATATTGGTCTGTAATTTTCTTCTTCTTCTTCTTTTTTGGTAATATCTTTTTCTGGTTTTGGTATTAGGATAATGTTGGCTTCATAGAATGAGTTCTTTCCTGTTCAATTTTTTGGAAGAGCTTGAGCAAGATTGGTATTAGGTCGCCTTTGAATGACTGGTAAAATTGTCCTTTGAAGCCATCTGATCCTGGGCTTTTCATCTTTGGGAGGTTTTTGATGACTGTTTCAATCTCTTCACTTGTGATTGGTTTGTTGAGGTCTTCTATTTCTTCTACAGTCAGTATACATGGTCTATGTGTTTCTAGGAATCTGTCCATCTCCTCTACATTGTCTAGGTTTTTGGCATAGCATTGTTCATATTATCCTCTTATGACCTCTTTTATTTCTGCGAGGTCATTGGTAATGTCCCCCTTCTCATTTCTGATTTTATTTATATGTGTCTTTTTTCTTTTTTCTTTGACAGTTGAGCTAAGTGTTTGTCAATTTTGTTGATCTTTGCAAAGAACCAACTTTTGGCTTCATTGATTATCTTTGTTTTTTTGTTCTCAATTTCATTTTTTTCTGCTCTGATCTTTAGTATTTCTTTCCTTCAGCTTGGTTTGGGATTTGTCTGCTATTCTTTTTCTAGTTCCTCCAGGTGTGTAGTTAGATCTTCAATTTTAGCTCTCTCTTCTTTTTCAATGTAATTATTGAGGGCTATAAATTTCCCTCTCAGCACGGCCTTTGCAGTGTCCCATAGGTTTTGATATGTTGTGTTCTCATTTTCATTTATCTTAAGATAGTGACCAAATTCTCTTGCAATTTCTTCTTTGACCCACTTCTTTGAAATTAATATCCATATACTTATGAATTTTCCCTTTTTCTGTCAATTATTCATTTCCAGCTTCATTCTGTTATTATCAGAGGAAGTACTTTGTTTAATTTCAGTCTTTTAAAATTTATTGAGACTTGTCTTGTGAGCCAACATATGGTCTATCTTGGAGAAGGATCCATAAGCACCTGAAAAGAAAGTATATCCTGCTGTTTTTGGGTACAATGCTCTATAGATGTCTGTTAGGTCTAGTTCATTTATCATACTATTTAAGTTCTCTGATTCTTTATTTATCTGTCCAGTTGTTCTATCCTATACTGAGAATGGTGTTTTGCAGTCTCTAACTATTATTGTAGTGATATCTATTTCTCCCTTCAGTTTTTCCAGAGTGTGCCTCATGTATCTTGGGGCACTCATTTAGGTGCATAAATATTTAGTAGAGTTATTTTTTCTTGGTGAATTGCCCCTTTTACTAATATATAATGACCTTCTTCATCCTTATAACAGCTTTGCATTTACTATCTATTTTGTCCAATATTAGTATTGCTTCTCCAGCTCTTTTTCAGTTCCTATTTATGTGGAATATCCTTTTCCATCTTTTCACTTCAACCAGTTCTTGTCCTTATGTCTGAGGTGAATCTCTTTTAGACAGCATATCGAGGGCTCATATTTTTTTTATACATTCAATCAGTATATGTCTTTTGATTAGGGAGTTCAATCCATTAACATTCAATATTATTATTGTAAAGGCATTACTTACTTCATCCATTTTGTCCTTTGGCTCTCTGTTGTCATATTGTTCTATTGTCTGTCTTCTTATCCTTCAGCTTACCCTTCCTAATAATCTTCATTTCTAAACTCTTTTCCAAACCTCTTGCTCTTGTTTTTTCCTTTCAGGCTGCAGCACTCACTTTAGTATTTCTTGTAATTCTTGTCTTTTGGTAGCATATTCTGTTAGTTTTTTTGTCCTTGAATACTTAAACTCACTGTCATTTTTGAAGGATAGTTTTGCCGGATACAGAATTCTTGACTGGCAGTTTTTCTTTTTTCAGTACCTTAAATACATCATACCACTTTCTTCTCTCCTCCATGCTTTTTAATAAGAGGTCAGCAATTAATCTTATCAACTTTCCCTTGTATGTGATTCTTTGCTTTTCTCTTGCTGCTTTCAGAATCCTCTATCTCTGATATTTGTGATTCTGAATAGTAGGTGTCTCAGGGTAGGTCTATTCAGATTTATTCTGTTTGGGGTGCATTGTCCTTGGATATTGATATTTCTCTCTTTCATAAGGATTGGGAATATTTTTTTCCTTAAATATTCTTTCTGCCCCTTTTCCATTCTCTGCTCTTTCTGGGACACCAATAATGCATATGTTTGTGTGTTTTGCATTGTCATTCAATTCTGAGACTTCATTCCATTTTTTCCATTCTGTTTTCTTTCTATTTTCCTGTCTTTTCTAGTTCAGATATTCTATGTTCAAAATCCCTAATTCTGTTTTCAAGCAATTCAAGTCTGCTCTTATGTGCCTCTAATATATTTTTAATCACATCCATCTTATCTTTTATTCCCATAATGTCTGTTACTTTTCTTTGCAGACTTTCAAAATGTTCTTTATGCTCACTCAATGTCTTCCTGATATTCTTTATATCTTTAGTTATATTTTCTTTAAGTTCTTTGAAGTGATTTAGGAGATTTTTGTGATTATCACTGATTGTCTTAAATCCTGTGTCTCTTCAGGATATTTGTTAGTTCCTTTGGCTGGGCCATCTCTTCCTATTTCCCAGGATGGCTTGTAATTTTTTGCTCATGCCTAGACATCTGAATATGTTGGTGAATTTACTCTGGTGGCCAATTTCTCTCTCTTGCCTGTTGTTGTTTTTTCACAGCTGTTCTTTGGCATTTGGTTCAACTTATTCTAGGTCATTAAAATTGCTGGCTTAAGTTATCAAAATTGTGCAAGGGACTCACTAGTTAGGTGAAGATTTTCTCCCATGGGTAGGATACCAAGAAAATTGAGACCAGTTTTGGTCCATGCAATTTCCATCATTGCACCTTTCCAACAAATTGGCTCAGTGTGGGCTTTCCTGTCTTCCTTCCAGAGTGGAGATTCAAAGCAGGCTCTGCTGGTCAAATTCACTGAAGTAAACCCTGCCCCTACTCCCTCTCCCTTTTCCCTGAAACAGCTGACAGGTAGGAAGATATCTGTTCCCCTCAAAGTCAATTACAGTGATCCAATGGTTTTACCCCAGCTTACTATCTTGGGGGTTGGGAAGGGGAGCCCTTCCTGGCAGCTGCAGGTGTTTGGTAACTTACATTTGTTGTTTCAGCTTCTTTGTGTCTTTGTCCCTCATCCTCCTGGGAGTTGTGTAGCAATGTCCTGGTCTGCTGATCTCCAAAGCAGGTCCCTCAGACAGCTATTGGCTCTTTCTCCACTGTTTTTGTGAGAGCATTGAGCCTTGCCTGTTAGACTGATTCCATCTTCCCACAGTTCCCCCAACATTTATATTTTTGAAGAATGTAATACTTTCCCCACACCCCCTTTTATCATCTATAAAATGTTTATCCTTTTGGTGTTGCCTAAGGGGTCCTGATGATTAGATTCAGGATATGTATTCTCAGAATAAATACTACATAAGTGTCTTTCTTAGGGATCACATCTGGAGTAAAACAATAACCATCATTCTTTGATTGGTGATAATTTTGAACATTCAAAGAGATGTCCAATTTCTCCACTGTATAGTTATTTCCCCCCTTACATCTAAAAAATATTCTATGGGTACACACTTTAAGACTATGCAAATATGTTGCTCCTCCTCAAAAATTCCCCTTGGATTTATCATCCTTCAATTAATTTTTGCCTGATCTGATCCTTATTATAATGTTTACAAAAATAATAAGTTCCCAACTCTAGTACTCCTTCCACAGTCACCTGTTAATATTTGGCATTCTAATATAAGCAAGAGACATCCCCTCTCCATTAACTGTCTACTATTTGAATAAAGTCATCTATTCTTTTTTTCCCCAGTAATTTATATTTAATTGCTCCCCTAAGTTATTTTAGTACTCAAATTGTATCAGAGTTAGCCATTGAGATCCCCTTCAAGCTGGATTCTCTGTCTTTATGACTTATCTGCTTTATTTTTTGAGGACTTCCTTGCTCTTGGTATAACAAGGTCTTTGAAGCTCATCTGTACTGATGCCACAGATCTGGACTCAACCATTTATCTAAG
>JAQZBX010000110.1:0-65893 GCA_029593785.1 Cabassous unicinctus | reverse complement strand
CTATCCTTTCCTAGCCCTACATAATTACTAATCTAATTCTGACTCTGTAAATTTATTTATATTTACATTTCATATAAATAGAATCATACATTAGATAGTATTTTGTGTCTGATTTCTTTCCCTTATCTTAATGTTGTTTTAAAAATTAATGTAATATTTTTAATTAGAGAAGGTGTAGGTTTACAGAAAGTCATGTAAAAAATACAACGTTCTCATATATCCCCTATTGTTGACACTTTGCATTAATATGGTACCTTTGCTACACTTGATAAAAAATATTAAAATATTACTGCTAATTATAGTCCATAGTTTATATTAGGTGGCTTTTTCCTATATATTGCCCTATTATTAACACCTTCTAATAGTATTTATATTTCATATAACTTATGAAAGAACATTCTTATATTTGTGCTATTAACCACAGTCCATCATCTTCAACAGGAAGATGTGTTATGCAGTCCCATCCTTTGTACAATCCATACAAAGTGTAGACTTAATGGTTCTCAGTATAATCACAGAGTTGTGCACTCATCACTATAGACAATTTTAGAATATGTTCACTACTTCAAAGAGAAAAAATTTCATACCCCCTTATACCCTCATTTATTGACCCTTAGCATTGATATAGTACCTTAGTTGTAACTGAAAAAAATTGCAATATTACTTTTAACTATTGTCCATAATTTACATTAGTTGTATTTTTCCCATACGTCACCATATTATTAACCCCTTGTAATAGTGAGATAATTTGTTCTAGTTCATGGAAGAACATTCTTCTATTTGTACTATTAACCACATTCCTGATCCACCACCAGGTTCACTATGTTATACTGTCACAAGTTTATCTTTCTCTTGACATTTAGGATCATTGACTTCCACTTTCAGCCACAGTCACATCTATAAATCAGTGTTGTTAGTACTATTCACTATAATGCATTACCATCTTCTCTATCC
The DNA here is from genome assembly GCA_029593785.1 of Cabassous unicinctus. NCBI lineage: Eukaryota > Metazoa > Chordata > Mammalia > Cingulata > Chlamyphoridae > Cabassous > Cabassous unicinctus. Next base: position 64,939 of record JAQZBX010000110.1, on the reverse strand, counting down.
ATTTCCAAACATACAAAATCAAACTAATTAAAACTTCTTCAAACATTAAGCATCATCTTCCCCTTCTCAATCTTTATTCTATCTCTTGGTAGCTTAACTCTGGATTTTAACTCCATGAATTTACTCATTGTGCTTAGTTCATATTAGTGAGACCATACAATATTTGTCCTTTTGTGTTTCACTTTTTTCACTTATCAAAATGTCTTCAATGTTGATCCATGTTGTCATAAGCACCCTGACTTCATTTCTTATTATAACTAAATAATATTTCATTGTATGTATATACCATATTTTGTTTAAACATTCATCAGTTGATGGACTCTTGTTTGTTTCCATCTTTTGGCAATTGTGAATAATGGCACTTTGAATATTGGTGGGAAAATGTCCACCCGTATGCCTGTTTTCAGTTCTTCTGAATATTTGCCTAGCAACAGAGTTCCTGGATCATACGGCACTTCTATATTTAGCTTCCTGAGGATCAGCCAAATTATCTTCCACTACTGCTGCACCATTCTACATTCACACCAACAGTGAAGGAATGTTCCTCTCCAACACTTACAGCTTTCTGTTTTTTTAAATAAAATTTTATTCAAGTATATCATTCATACATGAACATCCATAAACAATAAGTGCATAAATAAAAGTTGTGAACTTACAAAACAAACAGACATATCTTCATATAGGGCTCCCATATTTCACACCAGCACCAACAAGTTGCATTTTGTGAAACAGTTGTTACAAATTATGAAAGAGCATCCTCAAAATATTACTACTCACTATAGTTCATTTCTTACATTTAGTGTATTTTCCCCCAACCCACCCAATTATTAGTATCCTCTATTAGCATTATATATTTGATATAGTTCATGAAAGAACATTCTTATATTTGTTCTGTTAGCCACAGTCCATTTTCCACCACTGGATTTGTTGTGTTATACTGTCCCATGTCTTGTAAAATCCATTCAATGTACATTCAGTGGCTCTCATTTTCATCAGAGAGTAGTCCTGTCATCACCTCAGTCAATTTTAGAATGTTTTCATTACAACAAAAGGAAAAATCCCATGCACCCTTGTACTTGTTTACTATTGTCCCTTAGAATTGATATATCTTAATTGCTATTGCTGCAAAAATATTACAATATTACTGTTAACTATCATCCACAAGCTACATTAGTTGCAGTTTTCCCATGCACTTTGTAAAAGAACATTCTTATACTTATATTTAAACTTTGTAAAGAAATAACTTTGTAAAATAAGAACTTTCTTACATTTATAATATTAACCACAATATAATCCACCACCGAAATCACTATGTTATATATTCCCTAGATTATTCTCTAGCTTACTTTCAATTGACATTTACAGAGACTACCCCTTTCAGCCACAATCACATTCATAAATCAGCAGTATATATTATATTCACTCTAATGTGTTATCATCAACTCTATTCATTTCTAGACTTTTATAATAAACCTTATTAAAAATTATACATATATTAAGCATCATCTCCCATTCTCAACCCTTATTTTATCTCCTAGTAACCTATACTATAGAGTTTACCTCTGTGAGTTTACTCATCATATTTAGTTCATATTAGTGAGACCATATAATATTTGCCCTTTTGTGTCTGGTTTGTTTCCCTCAACTTAGTGTCCTCAAGGTTCATCCAAGTTGTCATGTGCATCCCAAGTTCATTTCTTCTTACAGCTGATTAGTATTTTATCATATTATATACCACATTTTGTTTATCTATTCATCAGTTGATGGACACCTGGGTTGTTTTCATCTTTTAGCTATGGTGCATAATGATGCTATGAACATGTGGGTACAAACGTCTGTTCATGTCCTTGTTTTCAGTTCTTCTGAATATATTCCTAATAGTGGGATTGCTGGATCATTTGGTAGTTCTATATTTAGCTTCCTAAGGAACCCTCAAACAGTCTTCCACAGAGGTTGCACCATTTTACATTCCCACCAATAGTGAAAGAGTATTCCTATTTTTCCACATCCTCTACAGCACTTATAGTTTTCTGTTTTTTTTTTTTTAATTAATAATGGCCATTCTATAAGGTACAAGATGGTATCTCATTGTAGTTTTTATTTATAGTTCCCTAATAGCTAGTGATGTTGAACATCTTTTCAGGTACTTTGGGACCATTTGTATTTCTTCTTAGGAAAATATTTATTCAAGTGTTTTCCCCATTTTTAAATTGGGTTGATTTTCTTTTTATTGTTAAGTTGTATGATCTCTTTACATATCATGGAAATTAAACTCTTATCAGATATATAGTCTCCAAATATTTTCTCTCATTGAGTAGGCTTCCTTTTCACCTTCTTGACAAAGTCATTTAAGTTCAAAACTATTTAATTTTAAGAAAGTTTCATTTACCTATTTTTTATTTTTTGGAGTCTTTCTTTTTTTTAAATATATTTTTTATTTATTTTTAAATGATATGTAGATTACATAAAATGTTACATAAAAAATATAAGGGATTCCCATATGCCCCATTCCCCAGACCTCCCACTTTTCTGCACATTAACATCTTCTTTCATTAGTGTGGTACATTCATTGCAATTAATGAACACATTTTGGAGCACTGCCACTAAGCATGGACTATAGTTTACATCATAGTTTAGTCTCTTTCCCACTCAATTCTGTAGGTAATGGCAGGATATATAGTAGCCTGTATATGTCATTGCAATGTCATTCAGGTCAATTCTAAGTCTTGAAAATGCCCCCATATTACACCTCTTTTTCCCTCTCCCTGACTTCAGCACCTCCAATGGCCATGTCTCCATATAAGTGATATAATTTCTTCCATTGTTAGAATCACAATAAGTCTGTAGTAGAATATCAGTAAGTCTGCTCTAGTCCGTATTTTATTCCCCAATCCTGAGGATTCTGGGATGGTGATGCCCACTCCACCTCTAATTGAGAGGGGACTTCAATCCCATATTGCTGATGGATGGGACTATCTTGCTTGCACTTGTAGACTCTCTCGGTTCCTTGGTGTGGTGGTTGTCCATCCTCACCTCCTTGTTAGTTGTCCTGGGTGAAACCAATGACTGTGCTTTGGGTGTAAGGTTTAAGAAACTACCTCCTACCACAAGATCTTGAAGATGTCTCCCTACATTTTCTTCTAGGAGATTTATGGTTCTAACTTTTATATTTATGTCTCTCATCCATTTTGAGTTAGTTTTTGTATAAGGTGTGAGATAAGGGCTGTCTTTTTTTTCTTTTGGAAGTGGATATCCAGTTTTCCCAGCACCATTTGTTGAGGAGACTCTTCTGTCCCAGCTGTGTGGACTTGAGAGCCTTGTCAAAAATCAATTGACCATAAATGCGAGGGTATACTTCTGAACTTTCTATTCAATTCCTTTGTCAATATGTCTATATTTAAGCCAGTACCATGCTATTTTTCAACTGTAACTTTGTAATATGGCTTAAAGTCAGGAAGTGAGAGTCCTCCAGTTTCATTCTTCTTTTTGAAGATATTTTTGGCTATTCTTGGCCCCGTAAACTTTCAAATATATTTGATTGGCTCTTTTATTTCTGCAAAATTGGCTGTTGGAATTTTGATTGGGATTGCATTAAATATGTAAATCAATCTGGGTAAAATTTAGGTAAAATTGACATCTTAATTATATTTAGTCTTCCAATCCACGAAAACAGAGTTCACTCTTCACTGATTTCTTTTAGCAAAGTTTTACTGTTTTCTGAATACAGATTCTTTATTTTCTTGGTCAAGTTTATTCCTAAATATTTGATTCTTTTAGCCACTATGGAATTTTTTCTTGATTCCTTCCTCAGATAGTTTTCATTTCAAAGGTATAGAAACACTACTGCTTTTTGAATGTTAGTCTTATATCCTGTCACTTTACTGAATTTGTTTGTTAGCTCTAGTAGCATTATTGTAGATTTTTCAGCATTTTCTACTTTCTAGATATAAGATCATGTCATCCATGATTACTGAAAGTTTTGCTTCTTTCTTTGGATGCATTTTATTTATTTTTCTTGCTAATTACTCTAGCTAGAACTTCTAGCACAATATTATTAACAGTGGTGATAATGAGCATTCTCATCTTGTTCTTGATCTCAGTGGGAAAGCTTTCAGTCTTTCACCATTGAGTACAATATAAATTGTGAGTTTCCCATATATTCCCTTCACCATGTTGAGAATATTTCCTTCTACTCATATTTTTTGGAGTGTTTTTTTTATCAAGAAAGGATTATAGATTTTGTCAAATGCCTATTCTGCACCAATGGAAATGATCATATGATTTTTCCCCTTTGATTTATTAATGTGGTATATTACAATGATTTTCTTATGCTGAATCATCCTTGCATACCTGTGATAAATACCACTTGATCATAGTGTATAATTCTTTTAATGCGCTGTTGGAATCGTTCTGCAAGTATCTGGAGGATTTTTGCATCTATATTCATTAGAGAGATTGGTGTGCAGTTTTCTATTCTTGTAGAATCTTTATTTGGCTTTGGTATTAGGGTGATGTTGGCTTCATAGAATGATTTTGGTATTTTTCCCTTCTCAATATTTTGAATGAGTGAGCAGAATTGGTATTAATTCTTCTTTGAATGATTGGTAGAATTCAGCTATGAAGCCATCTGGTTCTGGGTTTTTCTTTGTTGGGAAGTATTTGATGACAATAATTTTAATTATGATTGGTTTGTTGAGTTCTTCTGTTATAGGGTCAGTATAGATTGTTCATGATTTTCTAGGAAATTGTCCATTTCATCCAAGTCATCTAGTTTGTTGGTATTCAGTTGTTCCTAATAATCTCTTATTATCATTTTTATTTCTTTGGGCTCAGTAATAATTTCCCCCTCTCATTTCTGATATTATTTATTTGCTTCTCCCATCTTTTTTTCTTTGCCAGTCTAGCTAGGGGTTTGTCAATTTTGTCAATCATATCAAAGAAACCAACTCTTAGTTTTGGTGATTCTCTCTATTGTTTTATGTTCTCAATTTCATTTGTTTCTCCTCTATTCCTTGCTATTTCTTTCCTTCTGCTTGCTTTGGGATTAGATTGCTCTTCTTTTTCAATTTCCTCTAGGTGTGTAGTTTGTTCTTTGGTTTTAGCTCTTTCTTCCTTTTTTAATACATGCATTTAGTGCTATAAATTTTCCTCTCAGCACTGTCTTTGCTACATCCCATAATTTTTCATATGCTGTTTTCTCGTTTTTATTTGTCTTGAGAAATTTACCAATTTCTCAAGCAATTTCTACTTTGACTCCCTGATTATTTAATAGAGTGTTATTTTACCTCCATAAATTTGTATGTTTTGCAGATCTCTGCCTGTTATTGATTTCCAGCTTCATTCTGTTATGATTAGAGAGAGTGCTTTGTATAATTTCTATCTTTTAAAATGTATTGGATCTGTTTTGTGACATAACATGTGGTCTGTTCTGAAGTATGATCTATGAGCATTTGAGAAGAATGTATCTCCTGTTTTGGGGTTTGCATTGTTCTGCGTATGTCTGTTAGGTACAGCTCATTTTTCAAATTATTCACATTCTCTATTCCCTTTATTGAGCTTCTGTGTAAATATTCTATGTGTTGATGTGAGTGATATATTGAAATCAAAAGCTATTATTGTCAATTTGTCTATTCCTTCAGTTTTGCCTGTGTTTGCCTTATGTATTTCAGGGCATTCTGGTTGCATAGATGTTTATGAGTGTTATTTCTGCTTGGTTGACTGCCCCTTTTATTAATATATAATGCCCTTCTTTGTCTCTGATAACAGCTTTGAGTTTAAAGTGTATTTTTTCCTATATTAGTGCATGGACACTGGCTTTTTAAAAAAATTTCTGTATGCATGGAATATCTTTTTCCATTCTTTCACTTTCAACCTATTTGTAACCTTGGGTCTAAGACAGCATATTGATGGCTTATATATGTATATTTTATCCTTTCTGCCAGTCTGTTTCTTTTGATTGGGAAGTTTCATCCATTAATATTTAATGTTATTGTTCTAAAAGCAGTACTTACTTCACCCATTTTATCCTTTAGTTTTATATGAAATATTTTATTTTATCACTCTTTTTACCATTTTAGTTACTTTTCCCGATAATTGTCATTTCTAGACTCTTCCAAGGTTCTCTCTCCTGTCTTTCAGCCTGCAGGGCTCCATTTAGTATTTCTTGTAGGGCAGGTCTCTTGTTAACATATCTGTCAGCTTCTGTTTGTCTGTGAATATCTCATTTTTGAAATATAATTTTGCCTGGGATAAAATTCCTGGCTGACAGTTTTTCTTTTTCAGTATTTTAAATATATCATGCCAGTGATTTCTTGCCTCCATGATTTCTTATGAGAAATCAGCATTTAGTTTTATTGGGATTCCCTTCTGTGATTAATTGCTTTTCTCTTGCTGCTTTCAGAATTCTGTCTTAATTTTGGTTTTGGTTTTGCATTTGTATATGTCTTGGCATAATTCTACTTGAATTTATTTGGTGGGAGTATGCTGTCTTTTTTGTAAGTGGTTATCTATGTCTTTCAAAAGAGTTGGGAAAATATTGACCATTATTTTCTTATATATTGTCCTTTTTGTATGTGGATATCTACATCTTTCAAAAGAGTTGGGAAATTTTCCACCATTATTTCCTCCAATATAAAGAATATCAAATATTCTTTCTGTCCCTTTTTCCTTCTGGGACACCCATGATTTGTGTGTTTTTACACCTTGTGCTGTCATTCACTTCCCTGGGAACTTGCTCATTTTTTTTCACCAATCTTTTCTCTATCCTCTCTTCTGTCTGTTCAATTTTGAAAGTCCTGTTTTCTAGCTCACTGATTCTTTCTTCTGCCTCTTCAAATCTGCTGTTGTAAGTCTCCAGTATATTTTTATTGCGTTGATTATGATTATCATTCATAAGATCTGTTATACATTTTTTGTATGCTTTCAAATTCTTCTTTTTGTTTATTATTCTTAATATCATTAATCTCTTTAGCCATCTCACTTAATTTATTAAGGAGATTTATTTGTTTCAAATCCTGTCTCTTAACTGGAAGTTTAATTTGTTCCTTTGACTGGGCCATATCTGCCTGTTTCCTAGTATGCCTTGTAATTGTTTTGCTGTTTTCTCAGTATATGATTTTCTTGATATGTCTATTCTGAGGCTCAGTTTCTCTATCTTGTCTAGGGCTTTCTTGTTGATTGGCTTTGTGGTAAAGCACGTTTTGACACTAGATTCAACTTATTTTAGACCTTTATAATAGTTCAGGATTAAATAATCAGATATTTTCAGAACTAATTAATCTGATTCTTGCCCCAACTATACATTTTAATTTTTAAGATTGCACTATTTGTGCACTTATTTCAATCCAGGGAAATGGATTGTCCCTCTTCCAGGAATGTTAATCTGTTTTATTTGTTTTTTTTAAATTTACCTCTCTATATTTTTAACACTCCTTTTCTCTAACTGCTTATACCAAAGCACTAATTTTGATAGAAGACATCTCCCAGAAATAACCTTACAGTTCAGTTTTCCCAGTCAAAATAAGCCAGGTGCCGACAAAAGGGGGTATAGATTCCTTCCAGTGTGGCCTGGGAAGGAGACACAAAGGCCACCAAATTTTTCTTTGATGATGTCCCAGGTCTGTCCTTTCCTGACTTACCCTTCCAATGACACTCTTCAGCCAGCTGTTCCCTGAAGCCCTAAGGTGGTGTTGCACCTCTAAATCTCAGCTGACTTAGTCCCTGTCAAGGCCATGGTTGAGACTGAGGCTGTGAGTCCTGCTGGGACAGGATGAAACTAGTGCACAGATCCCAGTCCCTATGATCTGTATTCTCTAATCAACTGCCACAGCCAGTGCTGGGCCTTGCCCTCCTTTTTTTTCTTGGGGAAGAGCCACCCTTCAACAGGTTAATCCCTGCCCATCCAAGAAGGCACTGTATCTCAAAATATACCCCAGTCCCACCCATGCCAGTGGGGTTGAAACAGAGGCTGCCAATTGCTTTCTGTCCTGGGCAGATTGAAACCCTTCTCCAGCACCCCAAGAAGTTACTGTGACTCTAAACCAGCACTGCTTCTTCCCCTGCCAAAGGTGGAATTGGAGCATGACTGCTGGGGCTTTATGAGGTGGGTAGGTTGAAACTCTCCACACTGCCCCTGGAAAGCAACCAAACTCCACCCAACTTCCTCTTCTGCCAGGGGTGGTGTTGGATCAGAGGCTACTGTGGCTTTCTGAGGTGGGCAGGCTGAAACTATCCTCTACGCCATGAGAAAGTGATCAAATTGCATCCAATTCCCTCTTCTGCTTCGTCACTGGGGTCCAAGCAGTGGCTGCTGGCAGATGCCCAGCCTCGCTACATTGAAACGGATCCCAGGAAGTCACTGCATCCCTCAATTGGTTGTATTTCCTTCCCTTCTGAGGGCAAAGGTTTGAGCACTGGTTGTTCATGGCTACTGACCTGGGCTACTTAAATTGATCCCTACCACACTGGGATGTTACTATGATTTCAATCAACCCAACTTCTACTCCTGCAGGAGGCGGGGAGGAGACTAAAAACAAAGGCTATCAGCTTCTTTCTGGCTTCGGCACATTTAATCTTCAGCTATGCTCAGAATTGGAATGCTTGTAGCTAAATTTGATAATCAATAGCCATAATCAGTGCATGACCATGTCCCTCTCCCTTGTTTTTGGGAAAGAAAAGTTTTATTTCCAGCCAAAGAGTGGTTCCCTAGGTGACCTTCATGTCAGTGAAGATGGGTACCAGCTTCTGAAGTGTGGAGGGACTATTGACAAATCTTCACCGCAGATTGTCAGTGTCCTCCTTCTGCTCTTCCCTGGATGGTGTTTGGTGTTCTTCTGGTCTCTGGAGGCCCCAAAAGAGGGGATTTAGACAGATCCCAGCTGATTACTAGCTGACTTGTAGGACAATCTGAATCTTAGAGCTCCCTACTCTTCTGCCATCTTGGATCTCCCCTAGCCTTATCCATTTTGAAACTACAGTTTTTGACTTTGATGTTTTGGATCCCATAAGACTATCTGAAACAGTTTCTAAAAGCACCTGCGACATTTATTTTTCCCTCTCCACCTATACCCAGGCCTAGATATATAAGCTTTCTCAGAGTTTCCATTTGAATGGTTGCTTTTTTCCACCAAGTTCTTCTTTTCACTGAGATTTTGATATTCCAGGAAATCTCATCTTTATATGAGATTCTCCAATATCCCTACTATGATGCTTAATTTCATGTGTCAACTGGGTTAGCATATAGTGGCCAGTTGCTTGGTTAGCCAAGTGTTGGCTTGATTGTTACGCAAAAGGTATTTAAACCATTAGCCAGTTGATGGTATATATGGCTAATTACATCTTCGATCAGCAAAGGAATTTGTCTTCAGCAATGAAAGGAGTCTCCTCATCCAATCAGTTGGAGGCCTTAAAAGGAGGACCAGGATTTCAGCAGTCTGAAAGAAGAGATTCTATCTCTTCTTCAGCCAGCCATATTCTCCTGAGGAATCCAAAGTCACTTTCATCAAGTTTCCAACTTGCAGCCAGCCCTATAGAATTTGAACTTGCTGATCCCCATGGTCATATGAGTCAATTTTTATAATAAATTTCTTGATACTTATATATGTATATAAATATACAAATAATATATATAATATGATATTCATATATATAATGATATTTGTAAATATTGTATACCCTATTGTCTGTTTCTCTTTTTCTCTGGAAAACTCTGACTAATGTATCTACCCACCAACATTGTACCTGGGATTTGTCTAAATCCCACATAAGGTCATTATTTCTCAGTAAGGAGTTGGGCAGGTGCCCCCAGGCAGCCACCAATTCAGCCCAGGCTTCCTTCTTTGTTTTTTGGAGTCCTATTCTCATTGCATTTGTGGTTTCTAGGATTTCTGCATTTTTCCCCATGAATTTATAAAGATATTTCAAGATTTTTTGATGGGGGTATATTTTTAATAACTAGTTTACTAGAAATGAAAGCTGTGTTTATTAATTTTAGATAATATTGCTGTAAAGTAGTCCTGTATCAACTTACTATACAAATTCAAGTCTTATTTTACATCCCCAAGGGGAGTGTTTATTTGAGTAGTTAACGCAGACCTACAGAAGTCATAGTCTTTTCTTTCATTTCCACAATCCATGGTTAGGAATTGGACATAAGAATCTTAGTTCCTGGTGACCTCTTGAGTGCTTCTATCTAGAGAGATGCTCTGATGATCTTCACAGTGTGGTAATTATGGGTCACCCTTATTCCTAGACTTGCAGATGTCACCACCTGTCTTCCACCAAAGCTACAATTCCTGGACCTATACATTAATATTATCTTGCAATAATTCAATGTCTCTATCTCTGCTTCTTGGCACAGTGCCCTCCTGGAATTGTTTTAACTAACTAATCTTAGTCACTTGCATTGTAGTAGTTCTAAATCTTGCCTGATTGCATGTGCCACAGTGTCAGCAAATCCCTAAGAGAGCTAGCGCCAGATGGCTGATCTAGTCAGAAGCTGTGAACACAAAGAACAGATCTCTTTCTATAAAAGACTCAGGATAATAATCTGGATAAAAAAACTCTCCAATTTTCAAATTTACATTAAATATTTAATGCCACATGAATCACTTTTTCCACTCTCATAGTGCATCCCCCTGCAATTTCAATGCCCTTTTTAGCACTGGTACTCATATATTTCTTGCGTATTTGCTTAAATTCTTAGAGCCATAATGATTCATGTTTGAAGAATGTATGTGCTTCAATACCATAATCCAATAGTTGAAAAATCAAGCTGAACATACATCATGATTCAAAATTCAGCTGATGATTTTAATCTGAGGTTTAGCCCAAACTTTTACCTTAAATTGCAACTCCAATTTGTAAGTCTCCAAAAAGTGACCATAAAAAATTTAGGGACCTGTTATGTCTCAGTCTCTTGTCAAAGTCACATTGAAAGAAACTACTGCTGAACTCCAGAAACCTGTAGTTTTTATTCTAAAATATGCTTCACATAAAAAGACTTTCTTAAAGAAATTGAATTACCCCAGTAAAGTAGCTTTCATGAAGAACATCTTCACCTTACCTCACACCATACACAAAAATCAACTCAAAATGGATAAAAGACCTAAATAAAAGAGCTAGAACTATCAAACTTCTAGAAGAAAACATATAGAAGCATCTTCAAGACCTTGTGTTTGGTTTGGTAGACTTTACACCCAAAGCACAGGCAACAAAAGAAAAAAAAATAGATGAATTGAAAATCATCAAAATTTTAAAAAAATATTGTTCTTCAAAGGACTTTATCATGAAAGTAAAATGGCAACCAACACAATGGGAAAATATTTGGAAACTACATATCTGATAAAGGATTAATATCAAGAATATATGAAGAAGTCCTTCAACTTAACAACAAAAAGACAATCAACCCAAATAAAAAATTGGCAAAAGACTTGAATAGACATCTTTCCAAAGAAGATATATGAATGCCGGAAAGCACATGAAAAGATGCTCAACATCATTAGCCACAATAAGAAATACAAATGAAAAACCACAATAAGATGTAATTTCAAACCCATGAGAATGGCTTTTATTTAAAAAAAAAAAAAAGAAACAAGAAGTGTTGGCAAAGATGTGGAGAAATAAGAGCACTCATTACTTGCTGGTGGCAATGTAAAATGGTGCTGCCACTGTGGAAGACAGTTTAGCAGTTCCTCAGAAAGCTATGTATAGAATTTCCATATAACCCAGCAATCTCACTAATAGGCTTATACCCCAAGGAATTGGAAGCAGGAACTTGAACAGATATTTTCACTCTAATGTTCATAATGACATTATTCCCAGTTGCCGAAAGATGGAAGCAACCCAAGTGTGCATCAATCAATGAATGGATAAATAAAATGTGTTGTATACATACAATGGAACATTATTCAGCCATAAAAAGGAATGAAGTCCTGATACATGCAACAACAGGGATGAACCCTACAGACATCATGTTGAGTGAAATAAGCCAGACACAAAAAGACAAATATTGTATGATCTTACTGATTTGAAGTAATTAGAATAAGCAAATTTAAAGAGTCAGAATCTAGAATATAGGCTACCAAGCTGTGGGTAGGGTTAGGCAATGGGAAGTTAAGTTTTAAAATGTATAGCTTTCTTTTTTGGAATGATGAAAATGTTTTAGTCATGGATGGTGGCGATGTCAGTACAACATTGTGAATACAGTTAATAGCAATGAAATATATTTCTGAATGTGATTACAAGGGGAAATGTTATATTGTATATATGGTATCAGATTTTTAACAAAAATCCATGGAGCTACACTACACAAACAGGGATCCTTAAGTTAAACCATGGATTTTACTTAATTGTAAAATTATAAAAGTGTGCTATTATCAATTGTAACAAATATTCCACACCAATGCAAGTTGTTGGAGGTGGAGTGATATGTGGAAATCCTGTATTTTATGCATCATGGTTCCATAAACCCCAACTTCTCTAATAAAGAAAAAAAATCTTCAAAGTATATAGAACTGGTTCTATTTGGAATAAATTATTAGTGTTAATGACTAATACATTTTGGATCAGAGATTATTCTTAATTTGGTAACTGCATGTGTCTTCAGTTTAAAGTACATAAAATATTGTGCCTTCTCCAGGATATTAGTCTATTGAAAGATAGAAAACAAAAATCAGCAATAATATTATGGATAAGTGGTATATATTTTTGGGAATTGAGAGAGAAAATGTCTAGGGACAGACCTGGTACCATGGAAGTTTTCCTAGAAGAAAACATGTTTAAGCTAAGGTTAAAAGATGATAGTGAATGAGTAGATAAGAAAGGGAGAGCGAGACTTCTCATGGAGCTAGAGCAGTGTCTAGAAAAGCACAGCATGATGTTCTTAAAATTTCAAATAGTGTAATATGGCTAGGGTGGAGAGTGCTTGCAAGGGAGCGGCAAGAGATGAGGTGGAGAGATAAATAAGGACCAGATTCCAAAGATTTTTTTCTATTTAGTTATGAAATTTAAACTTTACCCTTAATTGTATTAATCAACTTAAATGAAAAGAATGGCTTAATATTTGTATTTTAGAACAAAATAATTTTGTTAGCCTTATGGTTATGATAGCTGGGCATTTGGGTGAAAACTATTGAGGCCAGAATTTTAGTTTTGAGGTGATACCATGGCTGCTTGAGCTATGGGATTGGAGAAAGTTAAAGAGGAGTTGATCTGTGAGGAAATGGCAGGAGAAGAATGATTCCAAAGTTTCTGTAGTGAAACAAATGGTATCTACTATTATTAACAGCTGGAACAATGTGATTCTGGTTTGGACGATAACTAGGATCATCACAGAAAATCTTTCAAGCAACATTTTAATCTCAATCACTGAGATATTTCACAATTCTTTTACTTTTTTGATACATTTTTCATAATTGGACAACAGCTTCTTCTCAAGCAATATCCCATAATTCATTTGAATGGAATCTCCATAGGGTGCTGGTATACTGGGAGGTTCTTTCAGCCCTGGCTTAGCTGGTGGCTTCTGGACTTGAATACATCTTCTACTCCATTCAAGCAACACTTCAGGGATGGACACCCCCACCACATAGAGCCAGATGGTGAGACACAGTGGTGACTCACGTGCGGTGACTTATCTGAGTTTGATCTGAGTTGAATTATTGTCACCACTTAGGGTAGGAAAAAATTGAATAATATTTGAAAATATTGATTTGAGGAGAAATATATTTGCTATGCTAATGTAAAATGGTTATTTGTTCTATGGTGGTATATTCAAAGTTATAATAATTATTATTTCTGTAACTGGAGGGTAGGTGGTTTGATAAGTTGTTTGGCTAATGAATATTGAATTAAAGAAATTCAACTGTTCTGAACTGCAAAAATAGAAGGGTTAGTGTAACCTAGTTTTGGCAGAGAATGATCAGCTTGTCACCAATATCATTTTTTCTTCTTCCACTTACATAGTCAGATCACATTTCCTAGTCCTCTGTGTAGTTAAGTGTGGTCATAAGACTGAGTGTTGATCATTGGAAGCTAACTGGAAATGATATGTACCACTTCTGGCTCTGGCTCATAGTAACTTCCCACTCATGACACTTGACTCTTTCCATTGCATCAACCGGATACAGAAGACCATAGGAACCCAGAACATGGTAGAGATACACGATGAAAGGAGCCAGGCTCATTGAATAATTACTTAGTCTCCACAGATTAGGAACATCCATTTGGAACTTTAAGTATGCAAGAAATAAATGTTTATTGTGTAAACCATTGAGATTTTGGGGGTTATGATTTTGGCACCTAACATAACTAAATTTATTAACTTAACCCAGATAACCCAAACTACTTCTTTCCCTGAGTATTTCCCACACATAAGAAGCATTAGTAAAGTATAGATAGCTTTAAACAAATGCTATATTTCCTCTCCAGGAGTTTTTATAATGTGCAATCATTTGTCAAAAATTGTGAATGACCTGAGATTTCATCCTACTTGCAAGCTAACAAGTTAGCCTGCTGCAGTTTTCGAGATGCCAACAGGGAACACAGGATTCTGAATCAAAAGAAAGGATTTTATTACTCATGGCACAAGAGGCAGCATGAGCATTACCCTCTCATTGGTTTGTGTTGGCTTCAAGTCCCATGGGAGCTATGCAGATGTAGGGCCAGATTGATGTGTACCAGGATGGATCCTGGCATGCAGTGAGTTTGCACCACAGCAGAGCTACCCCATGGTTAGGAAACATCCAATCCTGTAAAGGAGATTGCTCCAAATTTTCTCCAGAGGGAAATATTATCTTTATTATACTGTTTTGGAAATAAATTTGTCCTCTGCTCAGTTGGTGACTTTTCTTCCAAAACTGTTTGTTGTACAAACATTCTTGAGAAGATAGTCTGGAACAAAAATATGAAACCAAAGATGTAGATGTATCTATAGAGAATTATCTCCCAATATATGTTAAATTCCATGTTGGATTACTGAAGAGTAAATCATAGATGTGTGGAATGAGAGAGCTAGAAGGGGATTTGTGGAGCTACTGATTGTATTGCTTTTCTTTAAGGATGAGGAAGAAGATGTGCAGAGAAGACAATTGACTTGCTCAGGGTTGCATAGGAAATTGGTGAAAACCCTGATTCTATTCTTTATATCTTGTTCTAAGAATAATCATTTCTAGATTATGTGTGCAGGTCTATGACTGACAGTAAGTCATACACATACCAGGCTTACATTTGAGATTTTAAAGAAGTACTCTGGAAGCAGTGTGTACAATTGTCTGTTTGGGGAATCAGGAAATCTGTGTTCTCATGGCTGTCCTGAGCATAACTAGTTTTATGAAGCCTTTTTGCTTTAGCCACCTTCAGGGGAAATTAACCACTCCCCCCCTTTTTTTTTCCAGAGCAAAGTGTTCACATCTCTACTGAGTTAAATTTATGTACCTGTGCATTTCCCATATTTGATTATAAATTTCTTAAGGGCACAATCTGTGTCTAGAAATTACTTCAATAAACTTAAAAGCATACATGCAAAAAATAAAAAGGAGGGTTGGTAGGTACTACCTGATTACTGTATTCAATTTCTCATATTCTAGTCTTCCTAATATCTCCATATGACTTATGCCATATTTCAGTTGCCATATTTAATTGTCAAATCCATAAAACTGAATATGACTTTATTTCCATTTGTGTTCTGTTACCTTGAATTGCAGGCTAAAGATCCCAGAGATAATAACAAGTTGCTAGAAGATGTACCTTGTCTCTTTCATACCATATTAATGATTCAATTGGTGTAACTAACCACAGAGCTACCATCATATTTCTGCAGTTGGTTTATACTCCTTTGAAGAATGAAATTGCTAAATTATTAAAACAAGAAAGAGAAAGAAATCCATTTTTGAAATAAATCCCATGAATCATTATTAGCATATGCATACAATTAAATAGAAAAGTTCCTATTAGGTTGGCAGACCCAGTGCAGCCCTCCCCAATCCTTACCTCTTACACATGCACTCTTATCTATAAGCTCTGTTTTCTCTCACACAATTGAAGGTAGCTGTGAAAATGTAGGTGGGCATTTAAAGTTGAGAATGTGTTTTTAATAGGTGACATCCTCTGCTTTTCCCAGATTATTCCATTTTCAAAAACATCCACCTCCACTCCACCCACAAATACTCCAGTTTACCCCTGTGTTTTCTAATCCTTCCACTAATCACACCAGGAACACTTCTCCTATGAGTCAATCATATAATTTGATTAAATGAGTATATACATTGTAAGACTGAGATTCAAATGAAAATATATGAATATACATATGTAATATAGTATATTTTATACATATAAACATATATTGAAAATATAAAGCATAGCTACCAATTTGGCAAGATTATATGTGACTATAATTTTTTATTTTTATTTTCCTGTTTACCGAAAGTTCTGCTATGGACATAAATTACTTATATAATCATCATAATAATAAGTGCTATTTTAAAAGATAATATAGTTCACATGTAAGGTTTATGAAACATTTTATCATACTCCAACAATATTTTATATTGTTTCTTATAAACAATATAAAACAATATAAAACAATATAAAATAGTATCATCTCTGTGGTTGGCATATTAATGCCACCTCCCTCTCCCCGCCGCCCCTCCAAAGATGTTCACACCTAATTCTCGAAGCTGTGAATTTGTTAGCTTATGTGGCAAAAGGGAGTTAAGTTTGCAGATGGAATTAAGATTTCTAATCAGCTGGCCTTAAAATAGACGATTACTTTAAATTACTGAGGTAGTCCCAATGTAATCACAAGTGTTCTTAAAAGGGAAAAAGAGAGGGAGATGAAAACCCAGTTACTTGGTAGCATGAGAAAGTCTTGGTCCAAATTTGCTGGCTTGGCAGATGGTAGAAGGAGGCCATGGGCCGAGGAATGCAGGAAGTCTCTACAAGCCTCTCAAAGCAAGGGCAGAGTCTACCTTGGAGACTCCAGAAAGAACTCAGCCCTGCCAACTAACCCTCATTTTAACTCCAGACCTATAAGATAACAACATAACAAATCTGTGCTGTTTTAAGTCACTAAGTTTTGTGATAATTTGTCACAGGAGCAGTATGAAACTCATACAGTCTCTACAAGGTCTGGACTAGGAATCAGAGGCTATTTCAGGACAGTGTCAATCCCTCTGTAGAGGACACAGAACACATGAATTTTTGTTGTCTCCTATGAAGATTGCATTACTTGACACTTCTTCACCCTTTCCTCTATTTAGTGAAGTTCCTCCCACTAAAGAGGCAGAGTATATTTTACTGGCCCTTCTCTTTGAATTTGACCATGTAACTTGATTTACCTTATACAGTGAAACAGAAATGATAGTATGCTGGTTCACATCAGGCCTTAGGAAGCCTGGGAAGTTCGTTTGCACTTGCCCTCTGGTATCAATATAAGAGCCTGTCCAAGCGTGCTGGTGCTAGGAGGAGGATGAGTATCCCATGGATAAAAGGCAAACCACCCAAGCCAAGCCATCCTAGATCATCCAACCCCCAGCTGCCATTCCAATATGTGAGAAAAAATAAATGGTTGTGTCTTTTAACTCACTAAGTTTTGAGTAGTTTGTTATGCTGCAATAACAAACTCATACAGCTCTGATGTAAGGATTTTGGTGGTTTGGTTTTCTTTTTTGAATGATAATGTGATGTATCATAGCAATTTTCATACTGTAATGACTAAGTTTTTATCTTGAGACCTAAATCTAGGAGCTGCTAAAACTCAATTCTTTCCAACACAAATCTTCTCTATAGACTTATTGTCTATGGGGACTTTCATTTTCTAACTTTAGAAAGATCAGGTTTCATTAAACCCAACTATCCTCCAATATACCCTGAAGACCTCAGATCTGTTTTTCCTCCATTTTGGCTATTTTAGTCAGTATTTAAATATTATATTTGTACCATAATCCTCTTTACTGATATTCTGGATGTCTGCTTATGTTATTTATATCATTTCTGATGAAGTTTTTGAAATCAAATGGCACCAGCCCAAAAGCAAATCATTTTGCTATCACTGAAGAAAGCTTTGGGAATTGAGAAATATTTTAAACAATTGCAAAGTTTCTCTTTAGCACACGAGGAAAGAAAGGCCCCCTATCATCAGTTTCATTCCTTCTTATGTTTTGTTCACCTACCAGTCCACTATCATGTTTTTCAGAAAGACTGCTAAGACGTAGCCTTGCCTCCAAGTTCTCTAGCATATCTGTAGTATAGACGAAATAAATGGAATGTGAACAATTATGTTGGGAAAAACAGAATCAAAGTTCTTACATTTTACTGCTACTTTCATATTTTCAAAGGTTTATAAAAATTTAACATGTCCAAAAATGGGCTACATAAATGTCTAAACACTTGCCAAATTATATACAGGGACTGATGAAAATATTATTAAAATCTATATTAAAATATATGTGACAATATCAGGTAAGCTATGAGGTTTTGGACTTTTAGGCTTCTCTTCTAATAGATTCTTAACTCCATGAAGACAGAATCAGATCTATGTTGATTAGTGTTTTGTCCAGAAAGACAAACACAGGGCTTGAGACATAAATCTGTGATCAGTAAATATTTGGTGAACTAGAGTAAATGAATGACCAAGTCATCCTTCTTGGTTGTATAGGTCATTTTTATGTAGTCCAAGATTGTTTCCATTAAATGGAGTTTTTGCTGGTTACAGTTTGACCAGGGTTTCCTCTTTGGACTTGAGAAGAAAACTAATAGGGTTCAGAATCTGATATGAGCCCTGGGCAGTAAATATGCTTCTTTCAACCCGTACCCATACTGTCCCTTTGAGGAGTCATTTGAAATTGAAAGACAACAGTTGTAAAGAGACTTATATATGTAGTTGTTAATGGTCAAGTTTTCATAGTAAGTGATGAGCAGGGTTTTGCTATTCACCAGTTCATTGGTAACAATTTGATAGGATGATAAATGAAGCCTGACTCCTTATTGATATAAAATTTGTGGCAGATAGTCTATGACTTTAAACTCTAAGCCAGTGGATTGTAGAGAAAACAATAACAGAAAGATTGTTGGTTTTCCTTAACATTTTCCATTCTGCCACACATAAAGACTCTCTGTGTAGAGTCCAAGTATAGTCGGCTTTTCTCATTGTCTATAGAGTAAAGAGGATATGTTCTGAAAGACAAAATCAGTACGTTGGCATTGTACTGACAGACTGTACATCAAATCAGACAGCAAATTAGATATTGATAGAACTATTTTGAACAGTCGATAAGCTTTCTGTTGAAATCTTCATGCCACCTGGTAATATCAATGCCAGCATTTAGAAACTAGAAAAAGCAACTGTAATATCATATTCTTTTTGTGGAATCATTATGTGTAATGCAAGCTCACAAGTCTCATTGCTTCGATAGGATTTACAGAGTTGACTTTTATAGCAACAAGGGAAAGAAAATTAAAACATTACCCTGTTTTTGTGTGTGAAACTGTCCTTTCCACTACCCTTAAATCTGACTTAGAGGGCAAAGCAGTCAAGGGCTTTAAAGGACTTCTGATATAAGAAAAACTAAAGGCAGTGAACAGAAGCAGTCAGAAAAAGTGTTTTAGTTTCCTGGCTCCTAAAACAAATACTATGTCATGGGTTGGCTTAAACAGAAAAAATATATTGGCTCATGGTGTTAATGCTAGGTGGAGTCCAAAATCAACGTGCCATCAAGGTGATGTTTTCTCCCAGAAGACTTAGGCTTCCTGGGGCTGGCTGCCAGAAATCCTTGTACCTTGGCTTTTCTTTCACATGGCAGCCTTACCTGGCATCTCTTTTCTCTTCTGGGTTCTGTGAACTTCCAGCTTCTGGCTGCTTCCTCTGGCTTTCTCTCTCTTTGTGGCCTTCCCTGCAAAGCTTTTAGTAATAGGATGAAGATCCATCCTGATTCAGTTGGGCCACAGCTTACCTGAAGTAACCCCATCAAAAGATCCTATTTAAGATGGTTCATACCCTCAGGAATGGATTAAGTTTAAGAACATGTGTTTTTCTGGCATACATAGCTCCAAGCCAGCATGCTTGGGGAATAAAATTAAACTAATTGTAAAGCAAACAGTATGCTTTATTTGGTGACTGTTTCTGGTAGGACATTCAGCTGAAAACTAAGAGCTCAGGAAACCACAGAATATATCATTGTCTAATTCTGAATAATGCTTTCTGAAATTTAATCAGGAAAGTGGAAGATGATAAAAAGAAAGTACTATGATTTTTTCAACTGCCTCCTTTTTTCTTTCACTATCCACCCTCCTCTCCATTTTAGCTTTCATAAAGAATCTACCTAATAGTTTAATTAATGAAAAATGTGTTCATTCATTCAGCAAATATTTGGGAAATGCTAATTATGTGTCAGCATTGTTATAGGTACTGCAAGAGAGCAGTGGGCAAAACAGATAAAAATACATACTCTCACAGAGTGTAATTTCTGGTGAGAAAAGGCAGACAACAGCAAATAAAGAAAAATACATAGGAGGTCCAATGGTGATAAATGCTAAGCAGATAAATAAAGTCAGTAAAGAAGATAAGAAATATAATTAAGTGAGGATGGTTATTAGGAATGCCAGATAAATACAGGATATGCAGTTAAATTTGGATTTCAATTAACAAACCATTTTTTTTAGTATATGTTCCATATATTGCAGGGGGCATTCTAAAGTATTTTTGTCATTTGTCTGAAATTCAAATTTAACTGGGCATCCTATATTTTTATGGGCTATATCTGGCACTTCTAGTCACTTTTTTAGATAGAGTGGCCAGGAAAAGCCTCTCAAATGAGAAGACTATGGAAAAGAAACCTGAAAAAAAAAATAAGGAAATGAACCATGCAAATTTATGGGACAAGAACATTCCAGACACAGGGAAGAAGAAATGTGATGACCCTGGGGTAGGAGTGTACTTAGAACGTTTAAGGAACGGGAAGGAGACCAGTGTGTCCAGAGACTGGTGAACAAAGGGTAAAGTGATAGAGGATGAGGTCATAATGAATGTAGTGAGCAAGCGAAGTACAGTCTTATACAGGTGTTGGAGAAACTAGAGGAAATATTGAATATGTTAAGTAGAGAAGTGGGCAATGTGAAAAAATGCAAATTGGATTTTTAGACATGAAAATCAAAATATCTGAGATGAAAAAATATAATGGATGGGATTAATAGAGGAAAGATTCATGAATTAAAAAACAGAGCAACAGAAGATATCCCAAATAAAATGCAAAGAGAAAATATATGAAAAATAAAATGAGAAGAATATTAGTGACCTGGGGGACGACTTTGACTAACTTAATGTAAATACATTTGGATTCCCCTAAGGAAGGGAGAGCAAGAAAAAAGAAACTTTCCAATTTTGATGAAAATATTAATTCACAAATATAAGAATCTCAATAAATCCAAAGCACAAGAATCATGAGGGTAATTACACCAAGGAATATTATAATAAAATTTCTTAAGACCAGCAATAAAGATGATAGAGGGAAAAAACACATACTACCTACTGAGGGTCAATTATAAGAAAGACAACAAATTTCTAAGCAAAAAATGAAAGTCTAAAGGCATTAGAATGATATATTTAAAGTGTTAAGAGTGAGTAAACACAGAACAAATAGATAAAAACTGACAATCTCCATATAAATTACACCCAGAGAAAGTAACTTTCAAAATATGAAAAAGAAAAAAAATATTTTTCAACATAAAAAAGTTGAAAGACTTTATTAGCAGTAGTCTAGCACTACCAAAAATATTGACCGAAGTACTTTAAGAAGAAAGAAAATGATTTCAGATGGAAATCTATATCTACTCAAAGAAATGATTACTTAGAATGTAATGTTATATATTTAATAGTGTCTTCAAAAAAGATATATTGAAATTCCAACCTCCAGTACATGAATGTAGCCTTCATGGAAATAGGGTCATTACAAATGGATTATTTAAAATAAAATGAGGTCATCCTGGAGTAGGCTGGGCCCTTAATCAAATATAACTGGTGACTTTATAAGAAGAGGACATTTAGACACAAAGACAGAGAGACACAGGAGTGGAGAATGCGATGTGAAAAAACAAAGACAGAGAGGAAAGTAGTATATAAGATACAAAGAATTAAGGCCATGTGGAGATGGAAACAGCAATTGGAGTTATGCAACTGCCAAAAGCCAGGAGAGAGGCATGAATCAGAATCTTCACTACAGGTTTCATAGGAAGGATGACCCTTTTGAAACACCTTGTTTTCAGACTTTTATCCTTCAGAACCGTGAGGCCATATATTTCTATTTTCTTTAGCTCTAGTTTGTGGCTTTGTAATGGTAGGCCTAGGAAACTAAATTTGGTAACTATGTGTGTAAATATAAAGACTTTTAAATTACTTAATCCTCTTGAAAAGGTCATTTATTTTTTAAAATAATAAATAATAATAACACCATTCATTAGATAACAATATTATCCACTTTATAATCTACATGGAAATGAAGTACATGCCAAAAATAGCACAAAGGCTAGTAGGAAAGAAATGAGAGAATACTGTTATGAGATTTTTATATTACATTTGAAATGTTATAATACCACTTGAAAGTTGACTGCAATAACCACATAGCTTCCATGGCAGACCTAAATGATTCTTTTATTTCTAGTAGCCACAGGGCTGATATTGGTGAAAATCAAACTTAAATTTTAATTGGATAGTTGCTCTATTACAAATACAGTTGAAGTCACAGTCTTTCCTAGTTTGTCATGTGAAAGTCAAAGCATTTATCAGAAAAAATGAGGTCCTGAAACTCGGAATGGAAATATTTCACTAGTTCTATATGAAACTGATAATCTTGAACCCCTTGGTCTGTGCAATGGTTGCTATATGGTGTGTGGTGGGAACACAGGCTCAGGCACAAAAGAGACACCCAGCAAATGTCTACTTTATTGCTTGCACAGCACAAAGGGTCCAAGAAAGCAGGGGAAAAAATTCCACCTTGGCCGGTCCCCCAGGAGGCCAACTTCTTAGATCAGGGTAGGTAGATGGCAGCTCTGCTTGCCTCTCTTTGTGTCAGAGATGTGGGTCCAATTGTGACTGGTCCCCTGGGGAGGCAAAACTGCTTGGCACCTCCACACACTTTCCTTGACGATGAGGGATACCTGCACTGAGTGCTGAGCTTTTATACACTCCAGTGGGGCATGGGGTCTTTGTGTCCCGCAAAGAGCTGGGACTGGTTAAGAGTTAACATCTCCCCCAGGTGCCAGCAGTCTCTTGTGAAATAGAAATATACAAAACTTCTCTATGCAAACAAGCACAAATAGAAGCACAGACACCTGAATGTAAACAAACAAGAGTGGAAACATAAAAAACACCTGCAAACAAACAAGCACAAAGGGAAACATATACATCAACATGCAAACAAGCAAGAAGGGAAAAAGAGGGGATGTAGATGAGGGTTGGGAGATGGCTACTCTGTCTATCCTAGAGCTCACAACATAGTCAATCTAAGCTCCCTTACAAGTAGAAGTAGCTTTCTCTCCAAGAGCCAAGGAGAGTAGCCTTCCTAAAGTTGAAAACAGTGATAATCTTGTAAGAGAATATCTATTTTCTTCATTACCCACTGCAACTACTCTATTGCCACTATACCAAAAACTAGGATCAAATCTCAGTATGCTTTTTGGGGACAGGTACACCCAGGAAGAAATAACTCATATATCAAAAGAATTGCAATACCTTGATAACATTTATTTGCAGATATCTGGGAAACATTTGGGAGTGGATTTTAGATTATTAGAACAAGAGGCAGAGAGTACAACTAGAGATTCTGCTATTAATGTGTTCACTTGTACAGCTGGGTATGGCTCTAGTCACATACTTGGCTGTTTGATTGAATCTAGACTCAATTGTGGCCTACATTTAATGAGACTAGATGCCAGAGCTTCCCTGACATAGCACAGAAAGAGAATCTAAAGACTTAGGGAGACTGAAATGTTGGACTGGATTTATCATGTGCAACTTGTCCACCCATGCCATAACTATGTTCCATGAGAAGGCTTGGAAGACCCTCGCTTCACTAACATCTTGACAAAGATGCTAGTGAAGATAAAGCTCTGTGGTTGCTATTCATTGTAAGCCAGGTATGATTATATGGGATGCCACCATTGAGATGAACTGCCTAATTTCAATAGGTCCTACCAAAAATGATAGAATCTTGGAATAGCAGAGGGAAAGTGGCAACACTTAGTCATCAAGGACAAGGTAGACACATCAACCATAAGTAGTGATGTGCCAATAATTAGAGAGCTTCGGTTGCAGAGATCTTTAGCAGGAGCTGATTGATCACATAGTTCTTAAGAACAACCTGGATGGGCAGCCTGTTAATGTATTTTTATTTTTATGATGCGTAAAACTCTAAGTCTGGTAGCAAGAATCCTGACTTGAGTTTCCAAAGTGGAGAGTTATGTTTCTAGACCTAATACTATTCACAGATCCAGAGTGCTTTGATTATAGGTGGACCTTCACTACTGCTGCATATCCGCAATGTAAATCTTCCTCCAATCCTTCCCCAAAGTGATCAGCAGTAATTTGTTATAATATATACTGAGGAAAAGGAAGTACCCAGACTTTTCAGAGATGACTAGACACTGGTTCTGAATTGAGGCTAATTTCAGTGACTCAAAACTCCATTGCAGCCCACTCATCTAAGTAGGGGCAGGTGATGCTCAAGTAGTACATGAAATCTTAACTCAACCCTGACTCTCAGTGTGCCCAGTGGGTCCACAGAGCTGCCGTTTTATTTCCTAGGTCCTGAATGTATAATTGGCATAGACATAATTAAGTTGGCAGAACTCCACCTTGGCTCTTTGACTCATGGTGTGAGTACCATTATGGTGTCAAGGGCTAAATGGATGCCCATGGAACTTCATCTCTCTGCCAATAGTAAACCAGAAGCAATATTGCATCTCTGGAGGACTTGAAGAGATAAATGACACCATCAAGACTTGAAAGAAGCAGGGGTGGCGATACTTATCACATGCCTATTTAATTCACCAATTAAATAGGTGTGCACCAATTAAATTTCTGTGCAGAAATCAGATGAAGAATGACTGTGAACTATTGTAAATTTAATCAAGTGGTGACTCCAATTGCAGCTGCTATAATGAAGCAAGCCATCATAGCCCCTGGTGTTTGGTATGTCACTATTGACTTGTCTCAGGCTTATTTCTCTAGATCAAACTTTAAGTACCACCAGAATCAGTTTCTTTTTCCTGCCAGGGCCAATAGTATACATTCACAGTGCTGCCTCAGGGCTACATAAGTTCCCTTTCTTTCTGCCATAATGTTGTGTGCTGATATCTGTATCATCTTTACATTTCACAAGCCATCATACTGATCCACTATATGATATTATGTTGATTGTACCTGACAAGCAAATGTAACTAAGTTATGTTAACAGGTGTCTCAGACTCTTTTGACACCAACTCCTGTTAAATTGACTTCTCTCTCTCAGTCCAAACCTATTGACCCCTGGAGTGTTCTTTATGACCAAATAACAGGAAGAACAGTAGAGACTAATTTATATATGGGTCATGTGTTATGCTACTACAACTCCCCAAAAAGGAATACAGCAGCAGCACTATTGCCCCATTTAGGTATGACCACAAAGATCAGTAGTGAAGGGAAATCCTCACAGTGGGAAAAATTTCAAGCAGCACATTTTGTTGTCCGCTATATCTGGAGTGAGAGGTGGCTAGAAGTATAGATTTATAATGATTTATAGGCAGTTGATAATGATCTGCCTGTATGACCATACACTGGAAGGAACAAGAATGGATGAGTGGTGAAGAGAAATTTTGGAAAAGCAATATGCAAATGTACCTTTCAGAAAAGACACAGACTGTGAATATATTTCTGCCCTGTATGAATGCCCATCAAAAGGAATCAATTGCAGAGAAAACTCCTAATAATTAAAGTGGATAAAAGAATAATCACTAGGCAAAATGGCAGAGTCAGTGTATGTTAGCCTCTTTGCCAAGCCTCTTCAGTTTTTGCTCAATGGACCCATGAACAAAGTGACCACAGTGCCATGAATGAAGGCTATGAATAGGCTCAACAACCTTGACTTCCCTTACCATGGCTGACCTGACTACTGCTACTGTTAAGTGACTAATCTGCCAACAGCAGAAATCAATATTGTATCTCTGATATGTGACTATTCTGTGGGGAGAATTATCTTGCCACCTGGTGGCAGATTGATTACAATGGACCTTTTCTATGTTGGGGGTGTGTGTCACAGGTTTGACCTCACTATACTAGACACATGTTCTGAATATAGATTTGCCATACTTTCCCCTAATATGCTTCTGCCATAGAGTCACAGAATGCCTTTCACCATCATCACAGTCCATATAGTCTTGTGTTTAAGGTCATTTCACAGAAAGGAAGTGCAACAATAGAATCATGTCCATGATTCAATTTACTCAGCTTACAGTGGAAATTTGGAAACAGCATTATGAAAGGATGGAATTCTGACTAATAGGATGCAGTTTATGCTTTGAATCAAAGATCATGGGGTGGTGCTACTTCCACCATAGTCAGAATACATAGGTCCAGGAATCAAACATTGGAATTGGGAGTGAATACTCTCATAGTTAGAACTAATAACCTACTTACAGAATTTTTGCTACCCACTCTGACAACTTTGAGCTCTGTTGGCTTGAAGAGGAGAATGATTTCCACAGAGGAGAATGATTTCATTTGGGGAAAAAACAATGATTTCACTGACTCAGAAGTTGAAACTTCCACCTGAATCAGAAGTTTAAACTTCCACCTGGCCACTTAGAGCTCCTTATGTCACAGAACCAACATAGTAAAAGAAGGAGGTCACCTTTTGGCTGGAGCAACTGATCCTAATTACAAAGGGGGAAACGGGGTTGCTGCCACATGAAGACCAGGTCTGGAACCCAGGGGATATTCTTTGGTGCCTCTTAGCACTGCCAAATAGTAAGTAATGGAAAACCACTGCAACCAAAACAGGAATGTGACTGTGGATTCAGACACTTTGGGAATGAAGGTTTGAGTCACTCTACCAGGAATCGGAAGAGTTGCAGTTCTGATTGAGGGCAAGGGCAATATTGAATGAACTGTTAAAGAATAGCACTACAGCTACCAACCACAACCTTGTGACTAATTAGAGAAATGAGGACTGCAGTAGCTTTACATATTTTCTCTATTTTTGTTACATGCATGTGCTTGTTTGTGTATTCTACTCATTCTCTTCTTTATCCTTCCACTTTCTTTTCTTTTTAATCTATTTTTTGCATGAGATTTTGGAGGTTAAATTTACAGTTTGGTCTTTAGATAACAGAATATTCAGTAGGACGATGTGGGAATTTGAAAAGTGGTTAAATGTAGTCTGTGACTTTTGGAACTATGTGACTTATCATTTTGGGGAATAGTAAGAACTTCTTCACTTGTGAGAAGGCTATGTGTGTGTGTGTGTGTGTGTGTGTGTGTGTGTGTGTGTGTGTATGTATGGAGAGAGAAAGAGAGAGAGAGAGAAAGAGATGTGTTTTGTTGTTATATTGAAGTTAAAATATGTGTGGAAGCATATGGAGGCTGAGTACCAAAGAGATAGACTGTGTCTGTTACCAATTTATTGCCTCTTAGCTCCCTATGCATGCTTCAATATGTGCTCGGTGATTCTTTTATGCATTTCTCCATTAAAATGAACAAGATAAGTTATCTCAGAAAAAGGTGGTGGAAGAACATTGCAGGTAGAGGAAGATCTCATGCAGTTTCTGCAGCAGTGTGGCAGTTGGCCAATGTGAGTACATCAGGTGAACTGCTGCCAAGCCATGGGTACAGAAGGTGGTCCCTATGAAACCTTTCCTTCTTTGCCTGGAAATAACCTTTCTGTGGCTCTCTCAGGATAGAAACTGATGCCCAAAAGCCTCTGACTTACCTATGTCCTGAATCTTTTTCAAGCCCACACATGGCCCCTGCACAGCTTGATTGACGTTCAGAGGTTCACACCAGCCAAGCTGCTGCTCCTTCTTCAAGGACTGTATATCAGGTGTGGAAACGTGGCCAAATCAGCACACTTCTCATTATCCGGTCTGTTGAACTCCGTCTTCTCCAACTAGGTCTGAACACCTTCCAGCTTTGTTTGTCCTTGGGTACTCTCCTTCAGCACTGAAGTATTGTATCCAGTTTCCTTACATATTTGAGTTACACTTTCATCGTTTTTAATGATTATTTCTGTTAAACTTCCTCTGTTAAACTTTCTGTGTGGTTTCTGTCTCCTGATTGGGCATAGACTGCTACAGTCATACTAGCAGACTGAAAAAGAAAACACTATGTTGTCATCTCAATAGATGCAGAAAAATAATTTGAAATATCCAACATCCATTCCTGAAAATAATTTCAGGACATCATAAATAGAATGCAATTTCTTCACCTTAATAGGGAATTCTATAAGAAAATTTCACTTAATGTTGAAAGATTGAATGCTTTCACCCTAATATAACAAGAATTGGAAGTCTGTTCTTACTACTTTCATTCAGCATTGTACTGAATGCTTCTGCCAGTGCAATGAGATAAAATAAATAAGCAAAAGACTTGTAAACAAATGTCTTTAGCAACTTTGTATGCAATAAGCAAAAACTGGAAGCAACCCAAATGTCATTCAACAGGTAAATGGTTAGTCAAATTATGGCACTTAAAATAAGAAAGAATGAACTATCAATATATGCAACAGTACAGATTAATCCCAAATTAATTATGCTGTTTGAAAGAAGCCAAAGAACAGATAGAATGTATCTTCATTATTTCCATTTATAGAAAATTTTAGAAAAGGCAAACTCATCTATAGTGACTGAAAGTAGATCAGTGGTTGCCAGGAAATGGGAGGGTGGAGATATTAATTATATTTCAGTATTGATGGGGAGACTCAAATAGATAGAATTTGAAGATACAATAAAGAAAGGAGATAACTGAGCAGAAAAATGGTAAGAGTGGAAGTGGGTCAATGGCTAAGGACCTATTTGGTAAGAAAGCAGATGTTGGGATAGAGAGACCTGTGAGATTGTTGTGGGTACCTTGGAAAGGAAGCTATTCCCGAAAGATGCAGTGGCAGGTTCTCCAGCAAAACAATGATCAGGTTTGGGCTAAGGCAGATTTGGGGTCAGGGTGGAGTTAGGATATGTGCGCTCCTGGAGGCCTACTGGGGCCTTGCAATGTCAAACCTGTCACTGCCAAAGAGTATGAAAGGGAATTAAAGACCAGCATTTGATCTTACTTCTTTTTTCTTTTTCAGAGCAGTGAATTTTTTTTAACTTTAGCTTTAGAGAAGTTTTAGATTTACAGAAAATTTACACCAAAAGTAGGGAATTCCTGTATAAGAAAGAAAAATCACAAAGCTTTTATAAACGAGCCCTTTTCAGTCTTCTTGATTCTTCTCCACAATCTCCCTTTATTATCATATTAATCATATAATCCATATCCAGGAGAAAAGCTAAAGCCAAATAACTGAAGAAGTAGGAGTGGATTCTTCTGAAATTTGCTTTTTACAGGTGTATTTTTTCTTTGCCAGAGTAGTTTGAAATATCATAATTTACTTCACCACTATTTATTGGTTAAATCCTTACAATATCCATCCTATTCAGAATTTCTGGGACCTACATATTATTTTTGAAACTCATATCCTATTCTTCAGCATTCTAAAGAACATATGTTTTATATAGCTCAGGAACAGTTCACCTGTATAAAGAAAAAAAAGTAAGATATAGAAAATGTATAACATTGTTTAGATTCCTACAGCATATAACCAAAGTGAAATATGAATAAAATAAAGTGAACCAGAGAACCAGATAAAAGCAAGGTAAAAATGTGACTAAAAATGACCTAGAGAGAGAAGATTAATTCTGTTCAACTAGTAAGCTTTCAGCTGATGGGTATCTGTAACATTAAAGATTTGACAAATCCAGGTAGAAGAGATCTGAACAGGGAATCTCAGATTTGGGTTTATGATTTGCCTTTGCCGTTAAATTGTTGACTGAACTTGGATAGATAATTGAGTCTCAGTTTAATCATAAATAAAAAATAACAATGCTTAAATTGTGCTATCTGTTTGCCACAGGTCAAAACGAGAAAATTTTATGGGGCTTTATAAACTGTAGTGTATATGACTCCCAAAATAATTGTTATTTTTGTTATAGTTTTTATTATTGTTGTTAATAGGTAACTATAAGGCATCCAAATAAAGATATCATGAAAACATGAAAGAATGTCTAAGATAAAGAGACACCTACTTTTTGCAGGCAGATACATGCCCTTCACTTTTTATAAGTTGGTCTATAGAGGCTCATTCAAAAATATAAGACAATGATATTTTCAAAGCTAGACAAGTAGCTGTATTTCTAAGTTGGGGATACATACCTGGATATTTTGAAAATTAATCATAAGGCAGTTATCAAATTAGCTAGAAAATGAAAACTGTTGTAATTCCACATGTATTGCTTTAGGATATCAGTTAAAATATTAAATAAAAATAGTCTGACAGACAAAGTTTTGCTCTTCCTTTTTATTTATCTCTTTTTAATAATAAAGTTTATACTTTATTGCAAACTAGTTCTTTATCTCTTTGTTCCTTGGTGATTCATCTATCCAAAAGCTGATATATTGTGTCAGAGTCTTGTACTTAAGCGCTGTATCATAATTGAGATATTTTTTTTACTCACAGTGGCCACTGTAAACTGAAATCTGTTTGACAAGAAGCCAATAAATACACTTTTCAGAAGGAAAGACAGATTCTGAAACACTGTTAATATATGAATATATCCCAGGTAATAAATTTGGAGCATTGTTAGGATGACTGACACAGCAGCATTGAGCCTGGTGGAGAACTGAAATGGCTTATTTACTTTAGAATTGCATTAAATTTAAACAATATTTAATTCAATTGTGCCTCATTCTAGTTCAATCAAAGAATTTTATAAATTCCATATTGTCTCACAGCATAGTCAAAATTACCAAAGTTATTTTTAGAGATTTAGATACTCTTTAAATAATCGCTATGTGAAAAGATAGTAATACTGTAGCCAGTGCTGAAACAATCAAAATGATGTAGTTAGCTTGCTTGAAACTTATCTTCTGGGAATTACAGACTGCTCTGTCCTATTTAACATAGCATGTGGACGTAGCATATACTATGATTGTAGTCGTCTTTTTCTATTAAAATGCTAATGAATAAAAAGGGATTTCATTTTTATTAAGGAGGGTAGAGGTACAAGTGTGGGGGAATGAATTAACACAAACCTACTGGGAGAGGAGATAAGAATTCTAGACATCTGCATGATTCTTCCTCCCACATATCAAACTCAGAATCATACATCCACAGGGAAGAGGGTTATTTAAAAAAAAAAACAAAAGAAAACTGTACTCAAACTTAAAAAAGAATAGCAGATTCCACCAAAAGGAGGACTCAATAAAAGCATACCATTTTCTTACTTTATTCATAAAACAATGTTGATATTTAAAATCCAGAGGCACACATAGTGGGTGGGTTTATCTTTTCTTATTTATGCCATTTTCTATTTAGTTAAGAAGAGTTAATAACATAAAACATGGGACTGTATAACACAGTGAACCCTAGATTGGGGTTAATAGTACAAGTATAAAAATGTACGACACTAATACAAAGTGTTAATAATAAGGTGGTATATGGGGAAAATAAACTTAATGTAAACTATGGACTATAGTTAATAATACTATTTTAATAATCTTTCATCAATTTTAATGAAGGTACCACATTAATGCATAGTGTCAATCATACAGTATATATGGGAAGATTGCATTTTTTACATGATTTTTCTTTAAACCTACAACTTCTATAAAACAACAACAACAACAACAACAGCAACAACAATAATAAAAGTTTAATGATACCAGCACTTTATTATTCTGGGTTTTTCTCATCATGTCCCTGCTATTTCTTGCTGCCTTGCCTTTGGCTGTTTCAAAATTCGTTTCTGCTTTCCTCTGTCTGCAAACATGTTTGTGAATCTGATTCCACCTTAATCTATAACCCAATCCACACCTCCCTCCTGGGTTTCAGATCCATTCAAGCATTTCTCTTACATAGTCATTCTGATGGATAAATTAAGGACCATGAAATGCCATCAGATGACTTTACTTTTTATAGAGGTTCTTTTATCAGAAAATAAGAAACTAGCACTGCTTCTTAAAATAAAATGAAAAACCTGGGGAGCAGATGTAGCTCAAGTGGTTGAGCACCTGCTTCCCATGTACGAGGTCATGGGTTTGATCCCCAGTTCCAATTAAAAACAACAGCAACAACAAAAACTTATTGTGCTTTTTCAGCATGATTTTTTTGTAAACCTACAATTTCTCCAATTAAAGAAAAAACAAACAATTGTGCTAACAAGTGGCTGAATTGTTAGAGAGACTTGTTTTCATGATGATTACTAACAAAGATAAAGGACCTGAAAGAAAAATGTGCTATTCATGATGGTCCTGGTGGTGACAGGAAAAGGAAGATATTGAAAAAGTTAGATGTCCACCAAAGTTGGATTTCCACAAGGAGGATTCAATTGCATAACTATATACTTATAATTGTAAAACAATAACACTTGTTAAAAATATAAATAAAAATTTTCATTTTAAAAATTTCTACATAAAAGGTAACATTGTTTTCAAGACTTAAAATTTTTTAGATTTAATATCTATCCTTTGAAGTTAAAGCTTTGTAAAATACAAATTGTAATGAACAAATTGCATGTCCAATTGGACTGCCATATCGATGTCTCATAAATGCAAATGTCCAAAATAAACAAATTTCCTTTGTCTTCTAATATTTGCATATATCATGTTCACTCTTTTGGTATATGATAACTGTATTCATTATAGTTCCCAAATGAGAAACCTGGGAATCAACTTACAAGAATCTTTCCCACCCCACAGCTAACTCTAAAGCAAATCTCTATTACTTTGTACTGTTTTCTGTTACTTTCTCTTTCCACTGTCAAAGAAATTTCTATAAAATGCAAATCTAGTCTTTACTTCTCCACTGCTGGAGAAGACACCATCATCCACCATCATGTCACCTGAAACTTTTTCATGATTTATTTCAATCTCTCAAAACCATTTTTCATGGGCCTCACACTTTATCCTTCACTTTATGCTTTAGAAAATATAAAATTTTCTGTTTCTCCTACATTATGTTACATTTCTACTTTCACATTTTCACATTGTTTGTTACCTTTGTCCAGAGTGTTTTCTATTCCTATTTAAGCCAATAAGAAATAATTTTCAGTTCCAAACCAACTTAGGCTTTGCTTTTTGTAGGAAATCTTTTCAGATAATGCCTCCTACTTGGGCATATCCACACGCTTTTCCTTCTCTTTGTCAAATGGTGTATGTGCTTGCTTTCCCACTTATCACCCAGTGCCCAACACTCTCATCAACCTCCCCTACTAAGCTCTGAAACACTAGAAGGATGCTCTTCTGCATGATTGATATTTCCATCCTCATAATAAAACAATGTTTACTGATGGAATCAATAAAACAATTAACTCACAACAAAAGTGTGATTTTCAGGATAAGGATGGACAAATATTAGTGTTTTCAGGATGGGTATGGACAGATATTAGTGTGCTGAAAAAGTGAGAATGACACTATCTTACGGTAGAAGAAGGAATACTAGTTATCAGAGGCGCTATAGAGTATGATTTTAAAACATTATGCTGCCTTCTTTGGGTTGAAACCATTCTGTGAGTTGTATATATTAAGAAGTCTATCTGCTTATAGCTGACAGTTAATATAAGTGAATTCCTTTCTCCTCTTATCCTAGGATACTTTCCTATAGTGATTAGGGTGGAAAGGCCCACATTTGATGGGTGATTCAAGATATTCTGACACAGATGGATCTGGCCATTGTATAAAAGTTTCCTTTCATAAGTGCTTCTCTTAGGTTTTATCTTAGTTCTGGTTCATCTGTCTTTTTGCTGCTCTCTCTTCTCTCTCTCTCATTCTCTACTTTTTTTGTGATAAAATAGGAATTTTGGTTTCCATTTTAATTTTATTCAATGTTGCATTCTTATTTTTCATTGACATATTTTTCAGTTGTCATAACAGATGGCAGATATGTTTTAATACTTAAACTATTTAGAAATAGTTCAGAAACATGGGCCTTAATTTTAGGCAAATATTAGAATAAATGGGATAGGCATTCAGACAAGAACTTATCCACATTTTCACATCTATTTAAATTGTGTTATTAGTATTATAAGAAATTTAAAGGGTATAATTATTCTTTCAGTGTGATGCAAACTGGTTATTGAAAATCTACATGGGATAGGGAGTTATTTTCTTTTTATTCTCAATCAGATTTGGTTTTAGAATTAAATTTGTGAATGACTTAGGAAAGGTTGTGAATGCAACATGAGTTTATTAAACAATAATTTCCAGAGATTGTACTTTAAGTTGTATGTATACTTGTGGTTAAAATTTATTTTATCTTTGCCTAAATATGTACAGAGGAACTTAGAGAAATGAAAAAAGAAGAAAAACACCCCCAATCAAAACAAACTAAAATAATTAGTGCTATAATATACTGGTTAATAGTAAAATCTAAGAGGCTATACTGTCTGGGTGCTATCTGCCCTAATAATCACTGTGAATTTGGGAAGTCACATATCTTCTCTGTGTCTACATTTCTCTTCTTTAAAGTTATGATGAAACAATAATTCCAAACTTATAAGGTAGTTTTAGCATTAAAATGAGTATATGCTATATATATACATCACCTGGGATAATGTCTGGCATATAAGTAAAATATGCATGTTCCATATTACCATTATTATTATTTAATGAAGGGATGTATTTTGTATTTTTCATTTTTTCCCTCTCTGCTATGCTTCTTTTTGAAATAAAAATAGTAAAATATATTTCTTATTCCAGAGTTGCAGTTAATGAGAGCAGAAAAGAAATCATTATAGAAAGATGCCTTTTCACAATCCCAAATTGTTTCAGGTTCTCAAAAACCTTTCAAAGAATTACTATACATTTTCTAAAAAGCTTTAATGCTCCAGAGAGTCTCATTCTTCAATGTAGTTTATCAAATATTATTTTTAAAGAAATCCTTTGATTTTCTTTTAAACACATTATAAAACTACTGTTAACTAAGAATTCAGTGCTTAGAAATGTAACTATGTTTTTGAACTTGAGTCTTTGAGTTATGTGTGTGTGTATATATATATATATATATATATAATCTAGTTATCATCTATCCATTTATCCATTCATCCATCCATCCGTCTACCTATTCAACAAACATATTGAGTACCTACTTTGCAAACTGTTGACTCACGGTGGAAGAGTATATGATAAATCAACAGAGGTCTTGTCCTCAGGAAGCTTTCACTCTGATACATAAGATAAAATGTTTATATGATTATTGTGGTGGGTATTATTTATTTAACAGTACAATAAAGGTAAAGATTAATTGCTATAAATTAATAAGAAATGAAGATTACTTTCTCATAGGAGGAAAAAAGGGGATAGTTTAGTGGAGGAGATGGTGTGTGAAATGGGCTTTAAAAAAATCTAAGTCCTTTTCAAGTATTTCATCACCCCAGCCACCTAGGCTTTAAACCATAGCATTATCTCTGCTTCTATCCTTTCTCTTTCACTGCATATCATATTAGTTCCTGTTTGTTTGTTTGTTTGTTTTAAAGGAGGTACTGGGGATTATCTTACATGCAAAGCAGGCACCCAACCACTGAGCTACATCTGCTCTCCCAAATATTCTGTTTTAAATAAAGCTCCTAAAATGTTAAAAAAAAAAAAAACAAGAAAGAACGGAAGGAAAATGGGAAAATCAAGTGAGAAAAGGAAGTTCACTATACATATAATTGTAAGACATCCCAGTGTGTGTAAGCACATATATTAAGGTTGACTTCTGTGCATTGTTTTAGTGAGCTTCCCTAACAATAAGGCTCAAGTTGTAGACAGGTTTTAGGAATTATTTCTTTGGTAATTTCCCAGTCATACTAGTACTGCTTCTTCAAATTAATTCGATATTTTTACTTGAATATTCACTTTTTCTTCTGTCCCTCATCTCAGACATATTTTATATTAATTTTATAATTTTGAAGTTGCTTCCCTCTTTAAACTGTGTTTCATAAAGACAAAGGATTGGCAGAGTGAGACTGTGAGACACAGCAATTCATTTTCACCCACATTTTCAAAGCAATTTATTTTAAACCAAGCAGCCTTTTATGAAGGTCTATTAGGGTCTCATGCAGCTTTAATTGCAATGGGAAACACAGACAATAAAGTACAGGTAAATAAACTTTATATATATATATCATATAATGGTAAATGCTATGGAGAAAAATTAATTAAAAGGAAAGTTAGAGTAGGGAGCATAAGGTGTTGGGAATGGCAATTTAAAAAGAGGGAGCTAGGAAGTTTGCTTTGATGGGGTGATATAAACAAATCTTTGAAAATGGTAGGAGAGTGAGCTCTACTAAAAGAACAATCCAGGCAAAGGACAAAAATCCAGTCCAATAGCTTTGAGTGGGAACTATTTGGTTTGGTGATCCAGGGAAATGTAAGGGCAGTGTGTCAGGAATGGCAGGAGAGAGGGGGAGGGCACTAAGAGGTGATGCCCATGACTTGAACACAGGATCCTGTAAGCCTCATAGGCCGTAGAGGCAGAGGAGTGCCAGGATCTGACTTACATTTTATTAGGGTCACTCTGTTTGAGAATGGACTATGGAGAACAGAGAAGAGGGAAAGGGGGCTGAGAGCAACTCTGAGTGAGAGGAAATCTTCCAGCAAAATGAATGGGCTAGAGCAGGGTTTCATAATCACTGGGATATCTGTCCCAGAGGGTAAAGATCCAACAAGTCATGTGTACACGAAGCACTGTTATTTTGGTCTTAATTTAGCTGAAATAAAATATGCAATATGAATAATGAATATGGATGCATGGATATTAATAAAATTGACATTCTTTAAGTGCATACTGATTTTATAAAGTGTTTTATCGTTATGAACTCTCTTAATCAATGAATTCTAATAGAACAATGACTACAATATAGAGGTCCTGGAACATTCTATTATTAAAATATGTTTATGCTGTTAATAATTGGGAGCTACTGTGATAAACAGGAGGTCTTGACCTCCAGGTGAATATTTCTCTTATTTTCAAAAGGAAGAAATGAAAAGTGCCCAAGTTCCTGAAGTAAGTTGACAGTTTGGCTAATATTTTCACATTCCCTGCTGTCTCTAGATTCTCTTTTTGGCATATCTCATTTCAGAGATTAAGGGTGATCATGGGTCGGGTAGGAATACCCATGGGAATACTGGAGAGGGTTGGCTCAAGTTTTACTTCTGTTGGATCTTATATTCTTCAATCTCAAGATCTAGTAGAACTGGATATTTTGGAATTTTCACAGGGGGAAAAAAGTCCATTTCAATTATATCCTTTATTTTATCCTCCATAGATGTTTATAGTGATAATTGTACTAAAAACTATGGGGAAAGAACATGAGAGTTTAAATGAGACACACATACACACAAATAGAGACATATACATTATTTTACATGGACCATGAAAAATTTGATTGTCACTGATGGTTCAAACCTTGCTTTGCAGTTTATTTTGGGTCTTTAGAATAAAAATGAATTTAAAAAGTGGTGGTTCTCTGTTTATTACCTTGCAGAATTGTCAGGAAATTGGTATACTGATAATGAATAGTGCTGGACAAGCATCATTAATTTTTCTCAGTTTGACAAAAACTTGCTAGAGCATTGACAGAATGTATTAAATTTCATAAGCAAAAATATCAGCCTTTTTAATTATTTACACATAAATATATAGACATAGGTCATATAAAATTTTGTTAACATTAAATTGAATCTCCATGTTGTTGGTAAGAAAGAAGTTACATTTGTCTACTGTTTCATTTTGTGATATTTTCAGACTCTGCTTTTTGCTAGCATCCACTAAAATAAATCACCCTGTGTCTAGTATCAATATATTTTTGTTTCCTCAGAGACCCCCCTCTACCAAAGCATGTCCTCTATTTCAAGGTCAGTGCATTAATGACAGCACAATACTCTGGTGAATCAGTTCATCCCCTTAGCTTGCAAAATGTTGAAATTTTGCTAAAAGCAATTCTTGAATTTAACTATTTGACAAGTTCAGACTCAAATGATCCCATTTGGAATCTACAAATTATACTGTGCAGAAGAAAGTAAACCCCTTTTAAACACTTTTCTCTAGGAACGGCCCTGGAATCCAGGTTTCTTTCGGCTCTGTGAATCACCACTGGCCCAACTCAGGGTAATCCTTCCTAATGTTGCTCGTGCTCAGTTCTTTGTCTCCCGACACTGGAAGCTTTTCTGTTGGTCTGGTATTTCCACTCCATGATCACATTAATTTATATCCACTCTTCAACTTTTCTTCTTTCAATACTCCAGTTTAATTCAACAGAAATCTTTGTGTTAGCTAAGCACAGAGACAGCAATGTAGAGGAGAAGGTTGATGGGAATCTGTCCACATTATTTACCAAATGGTTCAGTATTTCCAACAGCTGATGGCGGACCAGTTATCAATCCAAGTTCATTTCCAGAGAGACACATAAAAACTTTACTGCTTAACAGAGCTCAAAATATCCACCTGTCTTTCCGACTGGAGTGCAAGCAGATTCTGCTGATGCTAAGGAACTTCTGTAATCTTTTTCATTGGCTATCACCATCTGATGCTAATTACATTGTTGATGTTTCTAATTCTTGTTTAGATTTCAAATTTTTATTACTTCAGGGTTGGCTGATTGAATTGGTGGGGCAAAAAAGACAAATTACAGAAAACCTGTGTGTATGTATGTGTGTGCATGCATGAATATAATTATGGTAGACTCCACAAACCCAAAGTGAAAATACACTTATATCTCTTCTATATTTCCACTTAATTCTTGAACACCACCATTTCTCATTAATAGGAAATTTATTACTTTCTTCTTGAGAAACCCTTGTCCCACAAACACATATACTGTTTAACAAGAGTCTGATGTGAGTTTCCATAATCAAGTGCTGAAAAATCTGGGTTCTGATTAGCTGGTCACTGTCACAGCATCTTGCTACACAGTCTAGTTCTCTCTGTGTCTAGGCTGGCTGAGCATTGTTGCCTTACACATGGGCTCTCAAAAGGCGGTTCCTCTTCACGAACACATACATCTCCAGATGTCACAATGGCACTGAAGTGTAGGAAGAGCACAGAGGCTGATTTAGCAACCACAGTTTCTTCAGCCTAAAGTGAGTTGTTCTCTTCCAGGGAACCCAACTTAAAATATTTAGTGTTTCTAAGAAACACTTCTAAAATGATTTTCTCATATGTGTAACATATTTACTTTATGCATGTGTTTATTCATATGCTTATGAATTCACATCTACAAACATAAGTTTATGTACTATATATGTGCTCATACATTAAATAATTGTATCTGCCATATCACTTGCTTTTTGGGCAATAAAATGATAGCATTGTAATGTACATAATGCCACAAGTGTTGAGATATATTCTCATAATCTATACCAAAATAAATGAATGGACAATATATTAATCAAATATCTGTTCTGCACTCTTGAAGAGCTTTCATATATTGTGTGCAACACTAGGTACCAATCTTATTTATATACATTTTTAATGCAGTGATCTACCTTAAATTATTTGTGACTATTAAATGAGAAGGGAAATGTGCAGCAAAATTGGATCTTGTCTAAAAATCCAGTAATGATTTTCAAAAATATTATGCTGTGACACATTAGGCTTTTACACAAAGTGAAATCACTATGCCGGAAACTTAGATATTTAATAAAAATAAAGGAAAACCCGTTAAGGCAAATACATTAGTCTACAGTAATGTCTTTTCAACTTTCCTTGCAATTTCTCCACTTGGCACAAAGAATCTCGATGCTTTTAAGTGTTTTTATGTAGCTGGCAGAATGGATTTTTCAATATATCTCGATTCCCAGAGGCTTTACAGGTTTTGCAAACCTATGGCAAACCATAATTTGTATAAGTGTTATTTTCTTATACAAATGCCATTACTCCAGAGAGATGGGCTTGCTGAGTGGACAGAGTAT
Source organism: Cabassous unicinctus (assembly GCA_029593785.1). Taxonomy (NCBI): domain Eukaryota; kingdom Metazoa; phylum Chordata; class Mammalia; order Cingulata; family Chlamyphoridae; genus Cabassous; species Cabassous unicinctus. The sequence continues at coordinate 24,777 of JAQZBX010000110.1, read as the reverse complement.
TGCATTTTCTTCTCTGTGGTATACTCAGAATCCAGGGTAGCTCTAAAAATTAAATGTTGAATAAATGAAGAACAGGATGAAAATTAACAGAGCAGAGAAGCCCCAGCTGGGGAAGAAATAAATGACTTCATAAACCTTTAGTCAGTGCAGTGTAAGAGGTCACATCCAGGGCGAGAAACACCTGTTAAAATATTTTTATTCGCTATCTTAGAATTTTGTATTCTGGTGTCAGAGAATTATCATGTTACTGTTGTGATACATGATGGTGTAACTAATACATACCTGACCCAAGTAATGGTTTGTGACAAATTTACTAACCATCCCTCACACTTCCATTCACCCACTAATTTAATATTTATTGGATACCTACTACATGGAAGATAATGAATTAGGTGCTGAAAAGACAGAAATAAATGGGACATGTCTGATACTCTGAGGGAAGTTTATAATAAAAAAGATAAGAGAGACATGTACAAAACAAATTCAACCCTTCTGATACGTACTAAAGCAGAACGATGTACAAGACATTATAGCTTCAAGGAAGAGGAGGAGATTATCTTAGCTAGGGAATCAGAGAGGCCAGATCCTCAGAGCCAGTCTTAAAAGACAAATAAGATTGAGGAAGAAAGAAAAGGAAAGAACAATCTAGACAAGGGATTTGTATGTGCAAAAACAAGTTGGTATGAGGAATTGTGGTTCTTTTTGGAAGTTCTAAGCAGGTTATTTTACCCAGGCCCAGTTTAGGGACATAACAATCCCTAACAGGTTGTTTGGAAAGATGAAAAAAGACATCAAGGGCCAGAACCAGCAAGATGGCAGCAGAGTAAGGAGCTCTAATAATCAGCTCGTGTTACAGGGCAGTTAGCAATCACCCAGAGCTATCTAAAGCACATGTTTGGAGACTCAAGGAGACCAGAAGAGCATCCTGTAACATCCTTGAAAGAATAGAAAGAGAAGACTGCGCATCTGCAGAGAAGATTCGTGAGTAGAGCACTCCACGCCACGGAGGCTTGTGCCCATCCTCCACTGGCGACACAAGCTACCTTGGGAGCTATTCTATGGCTGAAATTGGAAACTTTATTTCCCAAACACAGGGGAGGAAGAGACAGTTGGGCACCAACTTCAGCTACTGATTAGCAAATTATGCTGGCTAAAGTATAACCTGAAGAACAGCTAAAGTTTGAACCTGTCCCAGTAGGAAAGAGGCCGGTAGTCACCATTTTGACTCTGTCTCTGGCATGAGGGGAAGTCAAGCTGATTGAAAATCACAGTGATGGTAAGGATTGGGTTCTTTCCACCCAGATCATACTGCAGCCCTTGCCTAGGCTTCAGCCCCATCTCTGGCAGGGAGGAAGCTTGTGGGCCCTGCACCAGCCTCTTTGGGTAACTGCAGGTATATTTGGCCAGCATAGACTGAATAGTTGGAAGTTTAGTTGGAAGTCTACCTCAGCAACTGTGGTCATGTTGGACCAGCACAGCATAGATTGCTACTCACACCTGCTGCTCCATCCCTGCCCCAAGCACGGGAGGAAGGGTTGTGAAGCTTCATCAGTCTCTCCGGGCAACTACATATAGTCTTGGCCTGTAGACTTGGATTATTATACATGGATGTGGCTCTGTCCTTACCCCTATCAAGAAAGGTGGGAGAAGCTTCATTGGTTCTTGGGGCAACATGGGCAGCTTGAGCCTCCACAGCTTATAGGACTAACTACATCCTCAGCTCCTACTACACAACCAGCAGGGAGAAAGGGCAAGAAAGCCCTAAACTAAAAAGACAAACTGCACCCAGAATAAATACATTTAGTAATTCAGATGGCAAGACACCAACAAAAAACTACAATTCATACCAAGAAACAGGAAGATATGGCCCGGTTAAAGGAAAAAGATAAGCCTCAAGATGACATAAAGGAGTTAAGGCAACTAATTATAGATGTTCAAACAAATTTCCATAATAAATTCAATGAGATGGCTAAAGAGATTTAGGATGGTCTATGCTTAGTGGCAAAGCCCCAAGATATGTATATCTATTGTAAGTGATGTGCCACACTAATGAAGGATGTTTATTAGGAGGTTGTGGGAGGAGTGGGAGGTGGGGCATATGGGAATCCCTACAATTTTCGTGTAACATTTATGTAATCTAAGTATCTTTTAAAAAATTAAAAATTAAAAATTAAAAAAGAAAAAGGAGACACTGGATGAGCACAAAGAAGAATTTGAAAGCATACATAGAAAAATAACAAATCTTATGGGAACAAAAGGCACAATAAATGAAATTAAAAATACAGTGGAGTCATATAACAGCAGATTTGAGGAAGCAGAAGAAAGAATTGTTGAGCTTGAAGACATGGCCTCCAAAAGTGAACATACAAAAGATCAGATGAAGAAAAGAATGGAAAAAATTGAACAAGGTCACAGGGAACTAAACGGCAGCAAGAAACATGCAAACATACATGTTATGGGTGTCCCAGAATAAGAAGAGAATGGAAAAGGGGCAGGAGGAATATTTGAAGAAATAATGGTAGAAAATTTCCCAACCCTAATGAAGGACATAGATATCTGTGTCCAAGAAGCACAATGTACTTCCATCCAAATAAATCTGAATAGACCAACTCCAAGACACGTATAATCATAATGTCAAATGCCAAAGACAAAGAATACTGAGCACAACAAGAGAAAAGCAATGCATAACATATACAGGATACTCAATAAGATTAAGTGCTGATTTCTCATCAGAAACCATGGAGGCAAGAAGGCAGAAGTATGATATATTTAAGATACTGCAAAAGAAAAACTTCCAGCCAAGAATCTTATACCCAGCAAGATTGTCTTTCAAAAATGGGGGTGAGTTTAGAATATTCACAGATAAACAGATACTGAGAGAGTTCATAACAAAGCAACTGGTCTTGCAGGAAATACTAAGGATGTGTTACAGTCTGAAAAGAAAACACAGGAGCCCTGTGTGGGTGGCTTGGAAGATCATTTAGAAATGAAGATTACATCAGTAAAAGTAACTGAAAGTCTCAAAAGAGTGGTGAAATTAAAATATGACAGATAAAACCCAAAGGTCAAAATGAGTGAAATAAGAAATGTTTTTACAGTAATAACAGTGAATGCTAATGTATTAAACTCCCCAATCAAAAGGCACAGACTGGAGGAATGGGTAAGAAAATATGAGCCATCTATATACTGTCTGCAAGCCACTCACCATAGACTCAAGTATACCAATAGATTGAAAATGAAAGGCTGGAAAAGATATTCCATGTATGCAGTAACTCTCCCCTCCCCCCCCCCCAAAAAAAAAGCTGGAGTAGCTATATTTATATCAGATGAAATAAACTTTAAAAGGCACTAGCAATGCACAATCTGAGAAGGAAGACAGGGAAAAAAATTCAGGTACAATAGTGACTAAAAGAATTAAATATTTAGGAATAAATTTAACCAAGGATGTAAAGCACTTGTATTCAGAAAACTACAATTCATTGTTAAAAGAAGTGAAAAAAAGATCTAAATAATTGGAAGAACATTCCATGCTCATGGATTGGAAGACTGTATCATTAAGATGTCAGTTCTACCCAAATTGACATACAGATTCAATGCAATTCCAATAAAAAATCCACCAGCATTTTTTAAACAAATGGAAAACACAATTATCAAATTTATTTGGAAGGGTAAGGGGTCCCAAATAGCCAGAAACATCTTCAAAAGGAAAAGCAAAGTTGGAGGGCTCTCACTTCTGGACTTTAATCATATTACCTAGCTACAGTGGTAAAAACAGCATTGTACTAGCATAAAGACAGATACATAGATCAATGGAACCAAATTGATGGTTCAGAAACAGACCCTCACATCTATGGCCAAGTGATTTTTGACAAGCCTGTCAAACCCACCTAGCTCGGGCAAAGCAGTCCACTCAACAAATGTTGCTCTGAGAACCGGATATCCATAGCCAAAAGAAGAAAGAGGACTACTATCTTATACCTTATACAAAAATTAACTCTAAATGGATCAAGGACCTAAATATAAAAGCAAGAACCATAAAGCTTCCAGAAGAAAATGTAGGAAAATATCTTCAAGACCTGGTGGTAGGTGGTGGATTCTTAAAGGAAATAAGAGGAGGGCTGAGAAGGACTACTGATGCTTAATGTATGTAGAAGTTTTAATTAACTTTACTGTAAAAGTGTGGAAATGTATAGAGTTGATGGTAACACATCATAATGAGTAACAGCTGGTTTATAAATGGGAATGTGGCTGGAAAAGGAAGTCTATTGATATAAATGTCAATTGAAAGAAAGCTAGAGAATAATCTAGGGACTGAAAAACACAGAGAACCCAGAGTTGGATGAGAATTGTGGTTGATGATACAGATGCAAGATTGTCCTTTGTGAGCTGGAGCAGATGTACATCACTATTGTGGGTGGTGGGGGTGTGGAGGAACATGGAGAAAAATGCAACTGGAGTGAACTATGGACAGTAGCTAACAGCAATACTGCAATATTCTTGCACTATGCCAAAGATGTACTGTGTTGATAATGGGGGAGTATGGAAAAAGTGTGCCAAAGTAAGCTATGGACCATGGTTGGTGGTAATAGTCTGACGATATTATCTTATAATCTGTTCTCACCATGGTGTGGTGTGTTGATAGAGGGGTGTTGTATAGGAATTCTTCAAATGTGCATGATTGTTTTGTAAGTTTACAACTTCTGTAATAAATATATATTTTAAAAAATAATAATAGCGTGGTTTGGGGGAAACATACACCAAATGTAAGATATGGGCTATAGCTAGTAGTAAGATTTTGATGATATTCTTTCATAATTTGTAACAAATGTCTCAAAATGCAAGGTGTTGGTGGTGGGTTGATGTATAGGACCCCTGTATGATGTTATGCATGTTTGCTTTGTAAGTTCACAACATTTACTAGACACTTATTGTTTATGTATGTTCATGTATGAATGATATAAAAAATAATAAAAATAGGGTGGGTTGGGGGAAAATTACACCAAATGTAAGATACTTTGGTCAGTAGTAATATTTTGAGGATGCTTTTTCATCATTTGTTAAAAATGTTTCATAACACAAGGTATTGGTGATAGGATGAGGTATGAGAGCCATGTAGGATGTTATGCATGTTTGTTTTGCAAGTTCACAAGTTTTACTATACACTTATTGTTTATGTTTATGTATGAGTGATATACTTTAATAAATTATTTAAATGAAAAAAGACATCAAGCAATTTTTTTTTAATTTAAAAATTAAAAATATTTTGTATGCCATGCTAATGGTTTGAAAGGAAGGGTTTAGAGCAGGGAATATTTTTACCTTTGAGTAACATTTATTCTGTGATAGAGTAGAGACTGGATTGAATAAAACAGTAGGGTTAAAGTGGGAAAAGAATGCCCAATGTGCCAGCCATTCTTATAATAGAATGATGAGGACTTGGACAAGTCAGTAGCTGTGAATATGGAAAAGGAAACTGTCATACAAATGAGGACATAAGCTGACAATTGTTCTTTGTTAAACATTACTTACTTACAATAAGAACAATTTCTTAAAGTTTACATAGCTGTTCAATGGCAGAATTGAAATTTGAAGTCATGTCTGACTCGCCTTACCCTGCTATCTGGACTATTTTTCTATATTGCCTCCAGAAAGTCACCACTTGATGGAGGTATTGAGGAAAGGGTGAGACATCAGAGGAGCAGAACAGGGCAGTGTTGTGAAGAGAACATTGCAGGGAGATAGGTCTGTGAAAGTTTCTGCTCCCATTTTGGGTTGTGGACCACATGCCTGCCATGGGAGACATGAGCTGATTAATTAGCCTCAGGGCTAAAATGAGAGTCTCATGTAAAGACAGGGGAGATTCTTGAAGAGAAGGAATAGCTAGTATGGTGAAGGGCTGTAAATGGCAATGCAAGCACCTGACCCTACTTTCATAAAATATGACCAAATTTTTCCATAGATTTGAGGCAACTCAACAGTGAGAGGGAAATTTAAGAAAAAGATGAAAAAGGGATACCTTAATTTTCATTTTCTACATATTCTTATTAATTACAATTTCCCTAAAACTAAAGTATAAGATTTTTAATTACAGATGTTAGAAATGTCCTTTTGTTTGACATACATCTTCCAAATTTCAGAATCCGAATGGTACCTTTCCTAGAGGAGGGTAGTCTATTTTGCAAGATGTATTCACCAATTTATTAGATGGAAAATCAGAATTTCAAGGGTGTGACTTGGGCCTTATACTAGTCAGAACAGGTCATCTCCTGGAGCTTTGTCAGATTCACTAATTTATGTTATAGTAGCATAAAATCCACAAATCTCAGGGGCTTAAAGGAATCCTGATTTGTTTCTTTAGAGAGTCTTGTACCAGTAGTTAAATGTCTTCTGTAGGATGTGACTCACATTATTTTCACTCTCATGTCCTTGGCCAAGCATTTCACATGGCCAAAAGTTAACTTCATGGGGCGAGAAAAACATCATCTTCATGAGCCCAGAAAGAAGAGAATATTTGTGATTAGCAGTAAAGTCTTCTACAGAAACAGTCCAGATGTTTCAGTGACTTAATGTATTAGTCAAGGTTCTCTATGGGCACAGAACTGACAGTAGATATCTGAAAATAGTATGAGATTTTATAAAATTGTCTCACGCTGCTGTGGGATGCACGAGTCCAAATACCACAAGCTTCCAAAAGGGAGCTACAAACCAGGGCTCTGACAGTGGCTGTTTGAAGTAGAGATGGGGATTTTCTCTGAATGCTGAAATCACTTCTTTTAAGGCCTTAAAATGATTGGATGAGATGTCACTCATTGCTGATGTAATCAGTTCTATATGCAATCAACTCACTGATGCCTAAGTCCATGAAGTGCCATTGTATTACAATTGCTGCAGAGCTTGCATGACCAAACAACTGCGCCCCATTACCTGGCCCGAGTTGACTCATTAGCCTAACCATCACACTTAATGAAAAAAGGATTTTTCTCCTGTTACTATTTCAGGCTGTTTGGGTTGGCAGCCCCAGCATTTGTGTATGTGTACATGTCTGTGGTATGTGCAAGTGTATGTATGTGTTTGAGTGTTCTGTTCCACATAATCATTTGGAGACGCAGTTTTCTTCCATTTTGTGGCTCCACCCTACTCCAGAGTCTTTATTCAGTGTTGGATTGGGAAAAAGAGTGAAGATCACACATATATAGATTCTATGGCCCATGTTAGAAAGTAGTACACGTCCTTTCCATTTACATTCCAATAGCCAAAATGCAGTTGTAAGGCAACACCTAAATGCAAGAGAGACTCAGAAATTTACCTTTGTGCCAAACAGGAATAGGCGAACAGATTTTTGGTAACCATGCACAGACTGGATGGACTCTAAGTCTCTAATCAAACAGCTAACTGCCAGTTCCTTCTGACTAATAGAAAGTAGATTCCTTAATAGATACAGAAATGCCATTGATCATTTACTCTAGAAAAATCAACAAAACCTCACAGTACTTGGTGTTTAATAAGTCAAAATAAATTAGCAAAAAGTGAATAATCAGCTTATTGCTTTTGATTCCATAGAGAAATATTCTTTCTCTCTCAACTACAAACCTTCCTGATAACCTAAGTATGTGAAGAAAAAAACAATCTTTTTCTTATTGCTGTAATTTTATTTTTATTTTAAGTAAAACCCATTGCCTACAACAAAGGACTTTTTGACTCAGGAAGAGAATATTAATTTAAGGGATAAAGTACTATATGTTCCTTTTGTGCAGAGGGTTGAAACCAGATGAATGTGAAGGTCATTTTTTAATATAGTTTTATGGACTATTGATATCCCTTCAAAACAGGAACAAGATTTCTTTATTTCTATTAAATGAGCATCAGAACATGGGAAAGTCTTACATAATAAAAGTTATTTGGGTAATGCTGTATGTCAAACTTTGGCTTCAAAGGCAGTGAATGTGAGGAGCATCTTAATGTAGGAAATGTAATAAGAAAATGGACATTCTCTAGCACTTGCTATCTTTTGATTATAATAGACTTTGCAACAGGATGGACAGGGCTTCAATTTTCACTTCATGTACTAAAATATATCTTCAGGTTACAGTTAAGAATTCAGGAATGCTTGTAAAGAAATGTGAGGGTATTTCTTTGTGAATTGCTCTGCACCTAAGGTCCATACTAATTTCAGATACTGTGCACAGCTCCATTTGGGAAACCCACTTTATGCATAGCTGCTTTAGGCTACAATGGCTATGGGAAATAGTTCATTTTATAATTTTAGTATTATAGCTTCAGAATGCTATAATTAGAAACACTAGCAATGTTTTGATTGTGTAATTAGATGAAATAAAAATTCTACTTAGAACTTACACAAAGATTTCACCTGAGATATTCAAGGTCTTTGTTAATATTGGTCAATTGTATAATAATTATTCTGCAAAGAGATTCTATCATGCATTTAGGCATTCAATGTATTCTATATCCATGAATATTGATTGTAGGAGTTGGTGGATTTTCTAGTCTTTGGATGTATCCTATATTCCAAATAGCATATCCCTAAATGCAAAGACAAATTCATTAAAGAGAATGATTGCAGCTGTCATATTTTGAGAACCTAATCTTAGGTATGTAGTGTACCAAAAACTTGGCACAAAAAATCCTAAGTACTATTTAGTTCAATAGTACATCTAAAAGAATTGAAGAACTAAAAGTTAATTGCTAATGTCTATACAAACATTGACTGATGCAGGGATTTAACCCAGGTCTACCTGAATCTACATTCCTTACCCACTTTAATAAAAGTAAATAAATTTGTCTACAAACTTAAAATATTAGAGATAAAATAGGAAGTTGAAACTAAACATATAGCAGTTTTAATTATTCAATGTTGGGATTAGACTCTTTAAGATAATAATTAGCTAGCTGTCTAAAGTTCCGCTTAGGATCTTGGTTATTTGGTAACACTAACAAGAGTTTCCATGCTGGTGTGTTTCCTTATCTGGTGAGTCTTTTCTTTCTTCTTTGGATGATGAAATCCAATTCTTCTTTTGTGTTTCTTCACTTTTTTAGTCCTCTGAATAATTTGGTGCTTCTATTGTACATTGTCTTTACTGTTTGTATCTATTAGGAAATTGTTATGCTATGGCTTGTTATTTAAATGTTCATTTACCCAGCTAGATTATGAGCTCCTTGAGGTGCCCTGCACAATTGTTGCTCACAATTGGAGAATAATAGATATATGGTAAATATCTGTCATTTATATGGATTAAATGGGTAGTGCGTTATAATGAAGAGAGCACTTTAATCGTGTGAGTTACTCAATTGGACTTCTATTTTCTCTTCTGTAAATTGAGGATGTTGGGTTATGCAACTTTCAACATTATTTACAAAGCTACTGTTGCCTGCTATGTTTTTGCTGTAAGTAGAAAGTATACATAGAAATCAACTAAGATATGGTCTTCTGAGATATACACACACACACACACACATATATATATATATATATATACACACACACACATATATATACACACACACATACGCAAACACACATATAATCCATTTCTACTGTGACAATGAAAGAACTTGTACCTCGTCTATCACAATAAAAATCAAGAGTCTATGATATAGCATAGGGAAGAAATATTAATTTTATGCATGTAATTCTGACTTCTTTTTTCTGTAATTGAGAATCCATCAATAGAAAACAAACATTTATCACAAATATACAGGTATACACTTGATATTTCTTATCAAATGCTCAGTTTTAGATGAAAATTATTATCTATATTGATATATATAACACATACAAATAAGCTATTTCTGAACTCTGTAATTGTTGCCAGAATCTTTGTGTTTGATTTCTGTTATTGCCATTCCCTTGCTCTATGAGCTTGGGCAAATCATTGAAACTAAGAGCCTGTTTCCTACTCAGTAAAACAAATCAACTGAGCCGGATCTTCTATAAGCTTATCTTTAGCTTTAAAGTCAAATGAATTTATTAATTATATTATCTCGATTAAAAGGTAAAGTGATTCCAAGCTATCATTTTAGAGATTTACTTTAGTCATATCATAGTTGTTTGCATTTTCAAAAATAAACTGCGTAAAAATCTTTTTTCCACTCATCTTGTCAATAAAAATATGAATATATTATATTATAGCTGACTTGACACACATAAGGCAGAAAATAGAGTTTCACCTAAATGACCCAGAGTAAATAAGCTATAATTGCTTGTCATGTACTCATCTAAAATACTTGATATCAAGAGCTTCAGGGCAAGGGGGAAAGAGTGCAATAAAGTACTTCACGTTTGGCCAGAGTAATGCATTAAATACCTGAGAATAATTATTTTCTCCACAAGAACACACCTTATAGAATTTCAGGTTTCAAGGTCCTTCCCTTTGTTATGGTGACAAATCTTCAAAGCTCTCAAAGAAAGACCATAAATTTGCAAGTATAAACTGATAATGCTTCCAGAAATATGCATACAAACCGATGGGATAAGAGATTTGTCCTTGCTGCCTTTTAGTAAAAGGCCAATTTGACCCATAATATGTTGCTGAGGATGTTCCAGCCGTTGATTCATAGAATGAAGAAACTGGAAGCACAATCTTTGTAAAGGACTTTTTACCTACCCATTACAGTGTTTAGAGTTGGTGGTGGTAGGTATATAATGATAACTTTTTAAATTAGCACAAACAAGGTAAAACAGGTAAGACAGTAATGAAAAGGAATCAAGGGTCAAAAATATTTTTTTCACTAGATTGGTACCAACTTGCTAAAGTGGCTGCTATCAAGAGGTATTTATGGCACTGTATAAACCATATTAGTGACTTGAGTTTTAAATTCAACAGCATTGGTTCCTATTACTGTCTGCATTTCAAAACAGAGCTCAGTGCCTAAAAGCTGGTCAATAAACGTTTTAGTAGTGCTCTTTCCCAGTGATCTGAATTCAATAATGTTACCTTTCCAGAAGCTGCAAAATGAAAAGTGAAAGAATGATTTATGAAGCTTGGCTATGCATGGCCAGATAAGAAAGCTTTAACTGATGCTTGCAGGATTCACTTTAATGAAGTACAAGTTGCCAAGATAAGTTAGGTAAATGAAGCCTCTGTCACATTATGTTATCGTGAAAGAAATGACAGACAGAGCCCAGCAGATGGGGGTTAATACAGAATGGTGGTGTCAAGCAATGTAGCCTAGGTAACCGCACAAAAATGGAACAGATGCATTATTGTTATTACTATAAACAGTTCATAATACCAACACGCATTCGTGGAATCTGTTCAAATTAAGCATAGCAGCTTTCTTTGTTTAAGTTGTCACTTAGCCTGCATGCAGATCATATTTCCAAGCCATCAATTCCTTCCCAGTAAAAACTCCTATATTCAGTACCACCTCCTATTTAGTTGGCACTATGAACCTTAAAACCCCTAGTGTTTTGCTTTTTCAATACGTTCTTAAGGCCTTGCCTGAATACTTTGTTGACAGTGTTCATTTCAGAGATGTGATTTAAATGAATAAATTGTCACTCTTTCATATCTCTGGTTTTCTCATTCTGAATGCAAACCGGAGTCCTGAATACAATGGATTGGGAGAACTCAACTGTAAAATAATGGGAACTGGAACTGGAAACCTAAGATATTTGCTTATGGTTTCAGTTCAGGAGGGTCTGTGTGTTGACAATGCTTGAAAGGAACAATTGCCTTACATCCATTTTGGTATTCCTCCATGGGGAACAGCCCACCACTACAACTAGAAACAGTCAAGGATGGAAGGCCGGAGTTAATTGCTCTGTGACTTTTGACATTGAACTTCTATAACAAATAAATATTGGAGTTCTCCTAGTCATTAAACTCACACAGGTCTAGATGTCTTTCTATATATAGTTACAGAGAAAACATACAAGCATAAACTAGAAAAGAAATATATGTATATCTCTGTATCTGTTTATCTATTATCTATCTATATCATCTATCTATCTATCTATCTATCTATCTATCTATCTATCTATCTATCTACCTATCTATCTATCTATCAATCTATCTATTTCTATCTCTATCTCTCCAGATACTGAGAGGAAAATATAATACCTAATTCAAAATCAAATGTTTTGGGCAGTCACCATAAGAAAATATCCAAACTTTCATTTCTGACATTGAACAGAAAAATCCTCCCCAGGATGTGCTTTTATTGCAGACTGAATTGCACTCAGAAAAGTATGGATCACTTTTCTTGTAGAGGATTTGAAAGCAACCCTCTGAAAGAAAAGATGCTAGACTTTTGGAAAGGCTTGCAGATATATTTTTAAAATGACAAGTCATACATGATGACTGACTGAATAGTGTTAATTGTTCTATTTTAAAACTTTATTACTGTACAGGCTTTTAATATGTGATCATTAAAATGCAATTTTTCTGTACAACTCTAAATTATTCTTACCCATATTTTTCTTTCTCTCTTTTTTCATAGCCTAGTAAAGCATTTAGCTACAGGCAATTTCCAACTACAACTAGGTTATTTGGAACCTGAGTATTAGAACTTCTAAATCTTTTTCTTATGGGTGGGAGTTGAAGGCATTAGGTTATGTTATAAATGGTACTTTGGAATCCAGGCTCATCTACAAAGGTCTACATGATAGGGTAAAAATATACCATTTTCGAATCAGGCACTGTTTGTAGTTGATAGATGCCAGAAAAAGGGCCATCTGGACAAGGATAAAGAAAGTAGTTCAGAATACGTCATTTTCAAAATAAAATATTAGGGGAAAGTATAATATCCATGCTCTAAAATAGAACAGTTGGCAGTGCATAAACATTCCACACCCTCTCCCATTTACCATTTTTAGAAGCCTTTGACCCAGTTAAATCTTAGTTTGTTAATTGCAGGTTATCAAGCTTTTTCTACTACACAGTTTTCCACCAATTCATTTAAAGAACCAAGATGCTGACTCGAGCACAGACTGAAGAAAGCAATTCTCCAGCAGGATGTGTTCTTCCACCCAGCATCAATCAGTCCAGACCTTACACCCACCGCTTCTCAGAGACCTCCAGGCCCAACCTACCCAGTGACTGTCTCCTTCAATAATAGTTTATAAGCAGCTTGACCAGGCATTGTCCCCATCATTGTGTGCACACCAAGTTCCAACTCAACGGCATTCCAAATTTATTTTGAAATATTCCTTAAGATCCCGTTTTTTCCCTAAAAAAAACCACAGTTCTGCATTTGCCAAAGCACCATATTCTTATACTCTCCTCTCATTTTCTCACATCCCAGTGCATTTAGATGTACGCTCCATGTCTTTATGGCCTTTTTGCTGAAGGATCACCTAATTTTTCTTCTGAATAAATATAGAGGTGTCCAGAGGATTTTAGCTAAAAAACATTCATTGGCCCTCTAAATAATATCTAAATAATAGATATCAAGTAGGAAAATATTTTTTGTTTCCATGTCCGTGGGATGTTTCCACATCATTCCTCACAGGCACCAAGACTTACTAAACTTAGGGACTCAGGGATTTTTCCTCTCAGGGCTCTTGGGCCCACTTGCCATGAATATCTGGGTTTCCACATGCCCTGTTTGGCCTGTCACTGACTTTCAAAGGATTTCACAGTACCCAACTCCTCGTTGCAGCTTTCTTTGTTTCAGTTGCCCTGGCCTTGTTCATTTCCCTGAGCTCATCAAGTCCTTCAACGCTATAGGATTCAGTTATACCCTTAGGTTTAAAGGAATGAGTCACCCTCCCTTCATCTAGTTAATACCTGCTTATCTTTCTAGTCTTAGCTTGAACTTTACTTCCCCTTCTTTGACAACCCAGACAAGGTTAAATCCTTCTCTACTCCTTTTACAAAGCACTCACAACAAGAACATTTATTATTTTCTTTTTTTTAGATTTTTAAAAAACATCTGCTTTCTTCACTTAACTCTAAACGTCATGGTGTCAGGTAAAATTTTTTGCCATATGGACTGCTGCATTTCTAAAACGATAAAATTCATGAAGTTTTCATTAAACATTTGTAGGATGGATAAGTGAATGAAGGAATGAAAGTATGAATGAATGAGTAAAATCTTCTTGATACATTATAAAATTGCTTTTTAAACTATTTTTAACTGAATTTATTCTTCCATTATAGATTTGAAGGTGATCATTATATTGTACCCTTGCCTACATTGAGGGTTAACATTTTGTAAAATGTTTAATTAGTTAAATGAAAGATATGTAATTTTCTATAATCTTTATTTCTTTGATCACCAAAGGTATTAATATTTTTCATATGTTTAGCATTGATTTGTCTATTTGTGCCCTTGGTGTGTTTAAAATGTTAATCATTGATTTATTTGATCTCTATTTATCAAGGATATTAATTGTTCATCTGTTAATTTCTTGCAAAATATTCCATCAATGTGCTATTTTCTTTTTGTTTATAATTTTGGTAGTAGTATAAACATTTTAATATTTTGTGTGGTAAAATCTACCATGTGAGAATTTTCTTCAACACTCCTAAGAGTTAAATTTAATAAGACATCCCTACAAAAGAAGAATCCTTTATATATCCTATTTAGTGTATTCAAATAAGTTCCCTAATTAAGAGATAGGCAGCTTCAGAGTAGCCACTTGCTGTAATATACAAAATATGCCCAAGCAAGAACTCTGTTTTCGTACAGACCAAAGATCCTAAAATGGTAACCCAACATATTTATTAGGTAGAACCCAGCAAATGGAACACTTCAGGCAAGTGAACAAAGTTAATTACTAATTTTCCTTGGGACTTTTCTCCCCTTGAGGTCTAAGAAGAAATGAATAACTCAATGAGCCTTTTCTTCACTCTTCTGAGCCAAAATGCCTAAATTAAGTCTGTAAGAGCTAGTCCTAATAGTAGTATTAGTGAATGTACTCAAGTTGAAAGGTTTCGGAAAACTCCTGAAAGGAGAGGGGTTTATAATAAACACTGTTCTTCCTGTCTGGTACTTTGCCTTTTTTTACTCTACTTGATGACTTGAATGTATTTTTTTTTGTAATGCCAAAGATGCATCCTACTTAACTCTTCCACAGACTTCCCTCCAACCCAGTTTTATAAGCATTTCATCTCCTTAAGGGCTGAGGTTATAGATACATCAAATTTGCTGCATCTGTATTATCTAGCACAATATCTGACATATATCAAGGCCTCTATACAGTAGACTATCCCTCTGAAACAATAAACATGACAAAAATATGAAAGCAATGCTGAAATACAGAAAAATGGACTAAATTTCATTTTCAGATGTTGGTATTCTCTGAAAATACTCATGTAACATCTTGTATTGCATTTTTTAGCTTCTTCAGGAAAAAAAGAAGTAAAATGAGAGGCAATTATTTTGAAACAAAGCAGGGCAATTTGGGAGAGTGTTCTCAATTCAGTTTTTTTGAAATTATGCTTTCATAGTCATATTAATATCTAGCAGTTTTGCTTCTATCAAACCCACTAATTTGTTAGCTACGGCTCTATTAGCCAGCATAAAGAGTATCCCCATACATACTTGGAAAGTATGATTATCATGATATAAAAGCATCATAGTTCCAAACATTACTGTTTTTATGAAAATTGTTATAACTTATCCAACCAAATATTTTTTTTCTCTATTTCTCCAGAGAAAAAGCATACTATAATACATTGCATTTAATAGGTGTTTTATAGTTTTATTGGTATTTCTTCCATTAACAAATCATTGTTTTTCTCTCTATGTATCTATCTGTATACATATATTAACATAGCTGTTGGGTATTGAATACTTTTGACAGGTACTGGGCTAAAGGAGTTTTTTGCATTACTTTGTTAAATCCCTGCAACAAATCTTTTAGGTAAGGTTATTTTTCTCATTTTACGAATAAGAAAACCAGAACTCTCAGAGAGACTAGGTAAGTTGACCATTTGGTCATGCAGCCAAATAATTGGTAAAATAAATATTCCAATTGAGAATGTATGATTTAAATATCTTTAAAAATTATTGCTTTATATTTAACTGAAAACTTACTGACTGAATATCTAGTACATATTCTGGCTTTAAAGGGACATGGATGAAATAAACTTTGGTTAATAGACAAAATCTACAGCATGTGGAGCGAAGATCGTTACTTTACTTATAAGGGGTGAAGCTCATTTATTAGTGAGCTTGTGATTCTATGTATTTCTTTCCTAACTGATTCTACATATTAAAATTTTCTCTTTCCTCTCATCTCTGTTCAGACTTTTGTGGGATTTTAATGTGTTTGATACTGTTTATGAGCATGGACCATGAAATAAGATTTCCTGGGCTTGAATTGTAATTTTGCCACTTATTTGCTTGGAAATTACTTCATCTGCCTGTGCCTGAGTCCCTACATCCATGTAAAAAGAATAATAACAGCATGCATCTTATACTGTTTTTGAGGTTAATTTAGTTACTATATTTAAAGTGCTTGTATCATTGGTGGGGCATAAAAAAATAAACAAATCTAAGTTTTTTATTTCCTCATCTGAAAATAACTAAATCTTATTTTTCAGTACATACAATATGTGTAGGAGTAGGAAAGGATGAAAAAGGAAATAGAAAAGAAGTAAACACAAAGTATTTACAAAGCTTCAGAAGAACAACAATAATTCAGTGGGAACAGAAAGGCATAGACTTATTTTTTATGTAACTGTTATTCATTTCAAAGTATCCTCACTCTGTGAGGGAACCATCTTGGACAATCAGTTTTTAGCAAGTGCCCTAGGTGAACCACTGCAGATCTTCAGTAGCAATTCACCACCACTTGAGGGTTTTCTGCTTCATATGGAGATCTCAGGTCCCACCGGAAGGTTGTTGTTCCCCAAGTACTTCAGGAAACTCCATTCTGTTTTATTTTTCCCTGAGGCTTTCAATTAAGTCTTTATACTTCTGCTCTTTACATTTTCAGTATTTATCAAATGTCTTGAGGAGGGATCTAACCTTGTGTTTTTTTGAAATTATCTCTATCTATGTATTTTACCAACTGCTTTCCAGTTCTGTGACCTTACCTATGCCTCAGTTTCATATCTATTAAATGGGCATAAGAATATGATGAAAAGCTGCCTCTTAAGATTGTTGTGAGGACTGAACCGAGTTAGCATAAGTAAAATGCTTACAGTAGTACTTAGCAAATAGTAAAAGGTAATGTAAAAAGCATTGACTGTTATTACTGAAAAGACTTCAGAAGGGAGGAAATCAGATTCTTCTTGGGCATGTATGGTAATCTTTTATTTCACATATATAATTTGAAAGAGCTTGGATTTTTAACAAAAAGTTCTCTTAGTAGTGCTCAACCCTATTGGACTCAGTGCCTCCCCTTTTTTTTCACAGTTTTTAACACCTCATTTATTACCTGGAAAATAAAATTAATAAATAATATAATCTATAACTAAATATTATTATAGAAAAAAAGTTATGGTGCCCTATACTTAATACAAACATAAAAGAGAAGTAATTTATAATAAATTAAAATGAATTTTAATGTGAGCATAATCATGCATGGGTACACTAGAAGACAAAAATGTAGTCAGATGCTGTCACCCACTTACAAGGAGTAAATTTAGATTCAGAAGAAGATAAAAACCTTTTGCGTGAAAGATTAGAGAGAGAAAAATATAGTGGCATCGGTGGATACTGTAATAAAACTAAAAATTATAGTAGGTTATAGAATACACTTATAATTAGATAAATATATTTATAATAAATAAATATTAGAAGAGAAAGAGCAAAATAATTCCACTTGAAGAAGAGCTAATAGGCCAAGACACACTGCTCTTTAAGTGGAGAAAGAAATGAGGTACCATATTCATGTATACATCTTGGGTGGTATTTATACATATAGTGGCATTTATAAATTATTTTATGTTCTACCGTGGGACATATTAATAAAATTTATCACAGAAAACCCAAGTTGAAGCATACATTTGGTCTCTGAATGTCTGGCAAACATTTGAGAGTCATTATAGGACTTTCGATGGGTGGATATTCAAAACATTTATTTTATTCAGTCATAATTGACATCAGTCATATTGCTGGTGCTAGATATAGAAAACCCCTGTTTGGTCAGATAGGAACCATTAATAAGCTAGTTTGTTAAACGCTGGAGGGCTGGGGAGTCTGGTAGAGGCATGCACTTAGGAGGCTCAGAGAAGCTGTTATTCATCCACCTATAAAGGAATATTTTAAGAGCCAATACAGCTATACTAAAGTGAATCCACTGAATATTAGTCCTTATTTTATGGGACTGTCATGAACACTGCAGACATCTAAGATCCTTGCTTCCTGTCCATCAAATGTCAGCAGTGTAATCACAATTATGATGACTGAACAAACATGGCCCCAGAAATTTTAACAGTGATCCAGGGGGGTGGGGGGGGCGGTGGGAAGTAGAAGAAGTAATATATTATTCCAGTACAATGTCTATTAAGAACTAAAAGTAAACTTCTATTTCATACTTTAAAAGCAATATAAAAAGTTGATAGAAAAAATGATATTTGAGGTTGATTTGAGTTTCAAGGACAACATCGAAATACTATCCCTTTAACATAGAATCTAGTGTTTGTGTACTTATGAGAAGAGTGGCAATTTTTCTCTTTTCATAAGAAATATTCATAAGCTCAAGTTCTATATATATTGACAAGTGTAATCTGGTGGATACAGCCAAAATAAATAAATAAATAAAGAACCTGACAATCAACTAAAACCCTGTTCTTATGTTATCTGAGTGAAAAATAATGGCACCAAACCACTAATCTCTTTGTTGATACTTGAAACACTGTGATCATAATTTGCTTCTTTATGAGCAATTTAGAGATATGGAAATAACTACAAATGTGTCATTGGCATGCTAGCTACATTCCTCAGATCTAAGGTCTATTGTTACAGCTAAAATGTTCATATCATATTTAGTATATTTCCACACAATTTTATTAACAGTTCACATGTGTCATGGAAGGTATGCTATTTGGAATTCATTTACAAATAAATGAAAATTTTCACATTTAAATTTATTTTAATTTTTAAAAATTTCTTATCCTGAAATTATTTGCCTATAAAATATTAATATTAATATTAACATAATACCGAGAAATATATACATTCCAAAACTTTACATAGACATGCCATCTTTATTTGTATTTAAAACAGAAGCAGACTTGTCCACTCTATGTTCTATATCTTTACTATACATATGGAAATGTATTTATTAATAGTATATTCTACTTTTTAAAATAAAGATCATTGAGTGAAGTTACTTGTTGGTTAGAATCTTTCATAAATATGTGGGAAATATCTGCTCATAATAAAACTAAGATTGGCTTAAGTTCCAAGTTATGTATGAATTCCTGTAGACAGAATCAAAACAGGAGAAAGTAAACAAAAAAGATATGTAAAGGAAGCAAATGATATGTCCAAGTGTTTTATTTTTTAATTTATGGAGTCACTCCAAAGAAAAATGCAAACTATAAGTGCTCAATAAATATTGTTGTATGATGAATGAATGAGTTAATGAATGAAAAGTTCTGAACTGAAAGAGGGTACTGAAACATTTTTCTTTGTGTCACTGCCTGATTCAATATATCTATAACCCAAGTACACTGGCAAATACAATCTTTATCTGTGAATGAAGAACAGGAAGCTGACAAGATTAAAACTTTAACCAGGCAAATGGAAAGTTTGAGATTTGTAATGGTCATAAAAAGCTTAATATTCAGGTTAAAAACTTCTATCACAAAAATATGAAAGCTACAAATCTATTACTGGGTCTACATTTTCGGTTATGGGATTTTTTCCCTAAAAGCCATGACTATCTCCAGGTCAAGCATTTGCAGTGGGGATTCCCAAATTGTCCTCTTTTAAGATAGAGATTTTATATTTAATATCAAATTACCATAAGCTCAAATTTTTCCTTGTTGAAATGATATTTGCTGGTGAATTTATTGCATTTGACAAGGGCAAGACTTATAGACCTAGTGCCTGAATTACTTGCTTATACCCAGAAATAGTACAAGTTTAACATTAACTCCTACCCTTTGTTGATGGCATGGAATGATTTTCAGGAAGAATCCTACAGAACACTGATATTTTCTTCAACATATTCCCAAAGTGACTTTCTACAGCTATCATTCCCACATATATGTCTACAAGGAAATGAAATTGACTACCCAGTAATTCCATTTAGTATTTTCACTTATGATGAACAAAATCCACTTTAAAAGATTTGACTAAGGTTTTTACAATTATTATAATAAAAGCAGCTCAGTTTCTTAGTCGTGAACTCTAACCACCTTTAGGATTTTTCACTAAGGTACAGATGGAGGTGAGGTATATGTTGTCTTTTTTTTTTTCATTCATTTCTCATTTGGGATGCAAACGAGATAACTGATTAAGTGTGTGGTCTCTGAAGTCAGAAAGATAAGTTCTAATCCAAGCTTTTTCATATATTAGCCAGATATTTAATGAAGAGCTTAGGATAAAGGCTTATACACAATAAGGACTTAATAAAATAAATAATGATGGTGATGATAAAGATGATGAAGATGATCATGAAAAAGATGATGTTTAGCATCATGGATGACAGTCAATATTATTTAATATCCTCACACTAAGTTCATATGTGTTTGTTCCTTACTGGTTGTGGAGCACTTTTAGTGTCATCCTTAATTATAAACATTGATAATATAAATAGCCATAACCTATGCTATTACGGATCATAGTTCTTGACTGCTCAAGTGTTTGACCAAGCATTTATCACATAGCTCTGAATTGTGGAAGATCACTCTAATTGTGAAATTTTAGGATTTTAAACAAATAAATTTAAGTATTTCAAGAATTTGACAGTGTATAACAGCTGAATATCTAGACTTTTTGTAATGGGATATTAAGATTAAGATTGGTAACTTGATAGTTGAAATAATAACATAAAATGTCCAACCAATGGTACTTATAGTGAAAAAATATACTTATTTTTTATTTCTTTGTTTTTAGTTTTATTTATTTATTTTCTAAAAGAAATATTTTTAATCACTTCTGTTAAATCTGTTGAGGAAAGAACATATATAATGTGTTGGTCTTCTGTTCTGTGTTGGCTACTAGAAGCACAGATTCAAATCTGAAACTTCTCACAAAGCAGGCATTTTGGTCTAAGGTAATTCTGGCTCTATTACTCTTTCCCAAATTTATTTGTCTCATATTAAAATGTTTTTAATTTCTCTTGCTAAGTTATGTAACTATGTGAGCCACCTGTAATTCATCTATGGAAAAAGGTAGGAATAAAATTAATATAATTATCAAATATAAATCACATATAAATAAAAATTAATTAAATGAATATCAGGGTAAAAATTAAAGTGTATGATTTCAATTAATAGGTCATTTTCTGGTGTTTCCTATAAAAACTTTGTGACTTCATCATTTTTTGTTTTTTAAGGCTCAATTGAAAGAGTGAAAGAATATTTGCCAAAAATTACTGTCATGGCAAACTAATTCAAGAAATAAAGGTAGTGATATCATTTTAATGGGAAAAATAGAAAATTCAAGTAAGGAAATAGATGCAATGGGCTGGAGTCATTCTGTAAGCATTACCATAAGAGAAAAAATAGAGGAATGCTGTTCTTTATGTAGAGGAAAATAATACTACGCTTAGTTAAAAATGAAAATTTTAGTACTTTCTTGGAATCCTTATTGAAAGGATTGTTATTGGAAAACTGGAATAGGCAACCCAGAATTTGTGAAAGTGAACAAAAAAAAAGAAATAAGGTAGTAATCTTTGAAGATTGCTTAATTAAGATGTTAAAATTTATTAGCACATGGTATAGAAAGAATGTCTGATATACTTTTATCAATAGTTAGCTTCTCTGAGAGCTCTTGGATCCCAATTCTTAAAAAGGCACAAGAGTTACAGCACTAACAAAATCTGGGGAAGAAGTCTAAAAACCGATTTTCAAACACCTAGCCTAGAATGATGTACTGGGAAATAGGCAGGACTTTATAAAGAACAGAATCTGTCACAGTGGTAGCAGATATCTTTCTATTGACAGAATAATGGGACAGTAAATCAGGGAAAAGCATTAGATGCAATTTATCTTGACTTTAGAAAGAGTTTGAATCAGTCGTGTATGAAGTATTAATCAAGAAGTGGGGAAAAGTGTGCTGAAGGCTTTACTGTTGTTAAGTGGATCAGCATCTGGTCCATTTAGTCAATCAGAGGCACTCAGAATATTGCTATTAATAGTTCAATATGTCTGGGGCTGTAGAATACATGGAATCATAAGCAATTAATGCCATAATGTAAATATGTCATGAATAAAATAGAAAATAAACAAGAATCAATATCTGCCCTGCCAAT
The DNA here is from genome assembly GCA_029593785.1 of Cabassous unicinctus. Classification (NCBI taxonomy): domain Eukaryota; kingdom Metazoa; phylum Chordata; class Mammalia; order Cingulata; family Chlamyphoridae; genus Cabassous; species Cabassous unicinctus. The sequence continues at coordinate 2,435 of JAQZBX010000110.1, read as the reverse complement.
ATTAAATACCAACATTAACATAAATAATTACTTATAGTTATTTTACTTTGGTGTTATGCTTTATCTGTTTAAAAAGGCCTTTACAGTATATCTTTTTAAAAAATGGAGGACAGAACAATTAACTGAGTTTACTAGATAATATTATACAACCCTGGATGGAGATAATTGGTGTGCTGAAAATTGGACACGTGATATTTTGGCATATTAAAAGTGATGAATAACAAAAGAAGGAATTAGTCAATATCCACTCATGAATTTGACATTCCATACAGTAATAGTCATATCTACCATTTATTGCATGCTTAATATGTGCCATAGACTTTATACATATATCTCTTTAATGTACACAATAAGCCTATGAATTGTTATTTTCAAGTATTTCCTAATCTCATAGACATACAGATGAATACAAATATAAAGAATCAAAAAATTCAGGAATTGAAAAGGAACTTAAGGATTCTCTAACTCAGCTTTTTCCAAGGTGAAGAAACTTCTATAAAATTCCTGACATAAACTGACTTTTGAAAACTCTCACAGGTATGTGATAGGATACTGAGAAGAGAAACCAATGAGACCAAAAAAAAATGTAATAAACATTCAGTTGGGCATTTGTTTGTTAGTTTTTATTTTTTGTGTTTAGTTTTAATTACAGAGAAGGGTCATTGACAGAATGAAATGGAGTACAAAAGGAGAGTAGGGCAAACCATTTAAAAGTGTTAGATTTAATGAACAGACTTGGGTGATCTTAAATAATTCTAATTTAGTAGGTAGGAGTAAAAAACATGCTATAAAGGTTATTTGTGTGTGTGAAGAAAATTGGAGTAATGGGCTAAACCATTTGTAGAGCTTGGCTACAAAAAGAATAAAAATAAGAAATAAGTAAAGGAAACAAAAAGATAACTAATTTTAAGATGAAAAAAATAAATAAAAAGGGACGGCTTGAGAGGATAAAGTAAGGATGAGAAATGTTTAGTACTAGGAATCAAATTGAATTTGGTACAGAACATCCTTGAAGTGAAAAAGAAATGAGCTCTAGAGGCAGGTGAGCTTTTCCTTAGACATGACAGGGAAGATTAGAGAGATGCATATGCAGTAGAATGCTATGAAGGAAAAGGGAATTGGGAATAACAATTGCATGGATGTGGATTTAATGAAAACATATCTACGGTGGTGAGTAAGCCTTAGAATCTTTGAGGGTTGACGGTTGTATAGTGTGGCTGACAAACTTTATTTTAGCATACATACCTAATTTAAGTGCTGATCCTTCTCTCTAGGTCTCCATAGTGTCAGAGGTAACGGCACATATGGGGGAAGAGACAAAGTCATCTTCCAAAAGAGATTACACAGAACAGTTTGAAAGAGCAATTTCTTTGCTTCCTATTTCTTCCTTCCTGTTCTTTCTTTTTTAATATAAATCTCTGTCTTTCATTTTGCAATCATTTTCTGCTTTTCTAAAACATAGTCTTCAGAAACTCTTTTAATGTGCTTATATAGATGGTAAAGAGAGAATCAAAAAGGAACTACACATAAAGCGCTGGATTGAATTTTTTCTTAGTACTTTGAAAATATTGTTGCTTCTCCTTTGCTGTTTCTTAGAAATCTAATTGTTTTTATTTTATAAATTATTGGATTTACTTCCAGGCTACTTTTAATATAGTGTATTTGGCTTATACATATAATTTTTAAAAAGATACTTAGATTGCATAATGGTTACATAAAAAATATAGGGGATTCCCATATGCCCTACTATTTACCCCTCCCACATTTTCCCATATTAACAACACCCTTCATTAATGTGGTACGTTTGTTATAATTGATGAATACATTTTGGAACATTGCCAGTAAGCTGGATTACAGTTTACACTGTAGTTTACACTCTCTCCTGCACAATTTTGTAAGTTATGACAAGATATATAATGGCCTGTATCTGTCATTGCAATGTCATTCAGGACAATTCCCAAGTCCTGAGAATGCCCCCATATTGCATCTATTTTTCCCTCTCCCTCCCCTCAGAACCTCCAGTGGCCACACTGCCTCCACATCAATGATAAAAGTTCTTCCATTGCTAGAATCACAATAAGTCTATAGTAGAATAACAGTAAATCTACTTTAGCCCATAGTTCATTCCCCAGTCCTGAGGATTCTGGGATGGTGATGCCCACTCCACCTCTAATTGAGAGGGGACTTAAATCCCATGGGGCAAATGGGTGGGACTATCTTGCTTGCAGTTGCAGAATCTCTCTGTTCCTTGGGATGGGCGTTGTCCATCATCAAGTCCTTGTTAACTGTCCTGGGTGATTCCAATGAACTGGCGAGTAGGTATTGCAACTCTGCTGAAATTCAGGGCCCAACTGGCACAGAGACAGCCCAAAATTTCACATTCTACAATTTCACTATGTAAGTCTAAGTGCAAATTATGTGTTTTACATACTTAA